>CAUYPK010006800.1:0-13491 GCA_963574355.1 Loris lydekkerianus | reverse complement strand
TGGCTATTTGAGGTTTTTTCTGATTCCATATAAAACAAAGTATTATTTTTTCAAGATCTTTAAAGTATGATAATGGAGCATTAATAGGTATTGCATTAAAATTATATATTGCTTTGGGCAGTATGGATATTTTAACAATGTTGATTCTTCCCAGCCATGAGCGTGATATGTTTTTCCATCTTCACGTCCTTTGTTAGGTATACTCCCAAATATTTCATCTTCTTTGGCACTACTGTGAAAGGAATAGAGTCCTTGACTGTTTGTTCGGCTTAGTTATTGTTGGTATATATAAAGGCTACAGATTTATGGGTGTTGATTTTGTAGCCTGAGACATTGCTATATTCCTTGATCACTTCTAAAAGTTTTGTAATAGAATCCCTAGTGTTTTCCAGATATACGATCATATCGTCTGCGAAGAGTGAAAGTTTGATCTCTTCTGACACTATGTGGATACCCTTGATTGCCTTTTCTTCCTTAATTGCAATGGCTAAAACTTCCATTACAATGTTAAAGAGCAAGGAAGACAATGGGCAACCTTACCTGGTTCCTGATCTAAGTGGAAATGATTTCAATTTAACTCCATTCAACATGATATTGGCTGTGGGTTTGCTTAGATGGCCTCTATTAGTTTCAGAAATGTACCTTCTATACCAATTTTCTTAAGTGTTCTGATCATGAAGGGATGCTGGATATTATCAAAAACTTTTTTGGCATCAATTGAATGAATCATATGGTCCTTATTTTTAAGTTTGTTTATGTGTTGAATTACATTTATAGATTTATGTATATTGATCCAGCCTTGAGACCCTGGGATAAATCTGACTTGGTCATGGTGTTTAATTTTTTTGATGTGTTGTTTGATTCTGTTTGTTAGGATCTTATTGAGTATTTTAGCATCGATATTCATTAGTGATATCGGTCTATAATTTTCTTTTCTTGTTGGGTCTTTCCCTGTTTTGGGGATCAAGGTGATGTTTGCTTCGTAGAATGTGTTGGGTAATATTCCTTCTTTTCTATATTTTGGAAGAAGTTTAGTAGTATCGGTACTAGTTCTTCTTTAAAGGTTTGGTAGAATTCTGACGTAAAGCCTTCTGGTGCTGGGCTTTTCTGTTTAGGGAGATTTTGTATAGTTGATGCTATTTCAGAATGATATAGTCCTGTTCAACATTTCCACTTCGTTCTGGCTAAGTCTTGGTAGGTGGGGTGGTTCCAGGTATTGGTCAATTTCTTTCAGATTTTCATATTTGTGAGAGAGGAGTTTCTTGTAGTATTCGTTAAGGATTTTTTGAATTTCTGTGGAGTTGTTATTTCATCGTTACCATTTCTGATTGATGAAATTAGAGATCTGACTCTTTTTTTCCTGGTTAGGTTGGACAAAGTTTTATCTATTTTATTGATCTTCTCAAAAAACCAACTTTTGGATTTATTGATCTATTGTATAATTCTTTTGTTTTCAATTTCATTTAATTCTGCTCTGATTTTGGTTATTTCTTTTCTTCTGCTAGGTTTTGGGTTGAAGTGTTCTTCTTTCTCCAGTTGCTTGAGATGTTCCATTAAGTTATTAACTTCCTCTCTTTTTGTTTTCTTGAGGAAGGCTTGCAGTGCTATAAATTTCCCTCTTAGGATGGCCTTTGCAGTATCCCAGAGGTTCTGGTAGTTCATGTCTTGATTGTTGTTTTGTTCCAAAAATTTGGTGATTTCCTTCTTAATCTTGTCTATGACCCATGTATCCTTCAGCATAAGGTTGTTTAGGTTTCATGTTTTTGTATGGGTATGCATGTTCCTGTTGTTATTGAGTTCAACTTTTATTCCATGGTGGTCTAAGAAGATGCAAGGAATAATTTCTATTTTTTTAAATTTGCTGAGGTTAGATTTGTGGCCTAGGACGTGGTCATTTTGGAGCATGTTCCGTGGGCTGCTGAGAAGAATGTGTATTCAGTTTTGTTGGGATGAAATGTTCTGTAGATGTCTGTTAAGTCCAGATATTGAATGGTTGAGTTTAAATCTAAAATGTCTTTGCTTAGATTCTTTTTGGAGGATTTATCCAGCACTGCTAAAAGGGTGTTAAAATCTCCAACTACTATGGAAGTGGAGGAAATCGAGTTGCTCATCTCTGTTAGAGTTTCTTTTATAAATTGAGGTGCATTGTGGTTGGGTGCATAAATATTAATATTTGAGATCTCATCATATTGAGTATTACCTTTAACAAATATAAAGTGTCCATCCTTATCCTTAATTATTTTGGTTGGTTTAAACCCTATTGCATCTGTGAACAGGATTGCAATGCGTGATGTTTTTCTGCTTTTCATTTGCCTGGAATATAGATGACCATCCATTCACCTTGAGTCTATATTTGTCTTTTAATGTAAGATGTGATTCTTGGATGCAGCAGATATCTGGCTTGAGTTTTTGCATCCAGTCAGCCAACCTGTGCCTCTGTAGAGGACAATTTAAACCATTCACATTAATTGAGAATATTGATAAGCCTTTCAAGAGTCCGGTGGACATTTTTAATTCTTTGCGACTGTGGAAGTTGGAATTGATCAAAAGTTTTGGGGGTGGGTTTACTTTTGTAGTGGAGGATTATGTTGGTCTTTATGGAGGATAGGTCTAAGAATGTCCTGGAGAGCTGGTTTAGTTGTGGCAAATTTCTTCAACATGTGAATGTCGTTGAAGTATTTAATTTCTCCGTCTAAAATGGAGCTCAGTTTAGCTGGTTACAGGATCCTGGGTTGAAAGTTATTTTGTTTCAGGAGATTAAAAGTTGATGACCATCCTCATCTATCTTGAAAGGTTTCAGCAGAGAGATCTGCAGTTATTCTAATATGCTTTCCGTTGTAAGTAATAGTTTTTTTTTTGTCTGGCAGCTTTCAGAATTTTCTTCTTCATATTAACTTTAGTGAAATTGATTATGATGTTTCTGGGGGATGTCTTATTCAGGTTGAGTCGTGCTGGAGTTCTGAAACTGTCTGCTATCTGAATTTTGAAATCTCTTGGCATATCTGGAAAATTCTCCTTCATAATCTAATGGAGAAGAGGCTCTGTGCCTTGTGATGCCACTTCATCACTTTCGGGGATCCCTATAAGATGAATATTGGTTTTCTTCTAATTATCCCAGTGCTCTCTGAGAGAGTGATCTATTTTTGCTCTGTATTTCTCTTCTTCTTTGAGGGTTTGGGAGCGTTTGATAGCTTTGTCTTCAATGTCAGAAATTCTTTCTTCTGCTTGCTCCATTCTGTTTCTGAGGGATTCTACTGTGTTTCTAAGATCTTTAAGGGATGCAACTTCTTGTCTCAATGTGTCAAAATTTTTGGTCATTTGCTCTTTGAATCTGTTGAATTCTTAAGATAACTTTTGGAATTCTAATTCGATCTTGTTTGCTATCCAGATCCTGAATTCAATTTCTGACATATCAGCTATTTGTTTGTGCATGGGGTCTTGTGTTGTTTCTGCCCCATTGATCCTTGGGGGAGTTGATCTATTCTGATTACTTATATTGCCAGGGTTTTTCTGTTGATTTTGCCTCATGATTGTTTTTTACTGTTGCCTCTGGCTGTCCTCAGAGTTGGGGCGGTGTCTCTCCAAGGTTAGACCCCAGCAGGATCTCTGTTGTTGCTGGATCTTTGTAAGGAATGACCCTGTGTAGTTCCTCTGGTGCTGTCCCAGCCAGCGAGTTCTGGTTGTGGAAACAGCTCTGGCTTGTGACACTCCCAGATCCAGTAACAGGGCAGGCATTCAGGGATACACAGATCAGGGAGTGCCTGGCACCCAGTGACTTTGGCACAGAGAGCCCAAGGCACCAGCAGTTTCTGTCCAGGAGAAGGGCTCTGCACAGAGGCAGGGATGGCTCCGGAGGGTACATGGCTACCAGAGTCCCTGGCCAGACGAGCAAGCCAGTGTGAAGGCAGGGAGGGTACAGGAGGGAGGATGCGGTGTTGTGCGGCTCCTGCAGTTCCTGGTCAGGGTGTGGGGAGGTTTGGGGGGCACAGGTCGCAGGTTGGGAATTCTGGCGTGTCTGTTACTGAGTTATAGGTGTGCGCAGATTGCCGTAGTGGTGCAGCTCTTACAGAGGTCCAGGCGGGCATCGTTGTCTCGGAGCAGCTCTTATGGAGGTCCAGGCGGTGCAGCCTGATAATCTGCTAGGAACTCAGAAGCCTGGATACTCTCCTCAGAAAGTCGAAGTTTCATTTCAACAAGGCCACAGACAGCTGGTGAAAGAAGATGGCGGCCAGGCATAAAGGGGGTGCTATTATTATTCTTTTCCTAGATTATAGAATATGGAAAAGTTGGATATTACCATTAGGTTTTATATAAGATATAAATTACTATTTGCTTATACAAAAACAAGAAAACACATTCCCACATTAAAGAGTTGTGACCCCTCTTTTTTAGGAGAAAAACATAGAATGATTAAAGGTGTTTTGGACACTGATCATATGTTTTTTAATTTCTGTTAAGCTTCTTGGATACCTTGGCTAAAATTTTCACCTTCCTTCCAGCCCTTATTCAATGTTCTGACAAGTTGGATATGATTTGTCTTAACACTTACATTTCCCCCTTCAAGGCAAATGCAGTATGCTGAAACATATGGTCTTTTATGGACAATATTTTAACTGTTGTTTATTCTGCACCCACTATGACTTGCCAGTCTCTGGGGACCTTGAATGGCTGCACTGGGGGCATATCTGACCATGGGCTTTTTGGACTCAATGGCTAATGGGTGAATTGCTTCCTATTCCTTCACAGGCAGCAACATTAATCTAAATTGAAAGTTCATCACCAGCATTTGTGGTCTGAATGGTAACAGATGGTGTGAATCTAGAGCAATTTTACTTTTCCTGTTACTTTGTGGGCCAGTGACCTAAATTTTTTTTTTTTTTTTTTTTGTTGTTGTTGTTGTTGTTGTTTTATTGTTGGGGATTTATTGAAGGTACAATAAGCCAGGTTACACTGATTGCATTTGTTAGATAAAGTCCCTCTTACAATTGTGTCTTACCCCCAAATGGTGTGGCACACACCAAGGCCCCACCCCCTCCTCCTTCCCTCTCTTTGCTCTTCCTTTCCCAACTCCTCCCTCCTTCTTTCTCTCTTTGCTCTCCCCTTCCCCCACCCCTACAATGACCTTAATTGTCATAAATTGTCCTCATATCAAAATTGAGTACATAGGATTCATGCTTCTCTATTCTTGTGATGCTTTACTAAGAATAATGTCTTCCACTTTTATCCAGGTTAATACTAAGGATGTAAAGTCTCCATTTTTTTTTAATGGCTGAATTGTATTCCATGGTATACATATACCACAGCTTCTTAATCCATTCCTGGGTTGGTGGGCATTTAGGCTGTTTCCACATTTTGGTGATTGTAAATTGAGCTGCGATAAACATTCTAGTATAAGTGTCCTTATGATAAAAGGATTTTTTTCCTTCTGGGTAGATGCCCAGTAATGGGATTGCAGGATCAAATGGGAGGTCTAGTTTGAGTGTTTTGAAGTTTCTCCATACTTCCTTCCAAAAAGGTTGTACTAGTTTGCAGTCCCACCAGCAGTGTAAAAGTGTTCCTTTCTCTCCACATCCACGCCAGGATCTGCAGTTTTGAGATAAAGTGAGAGTGTTTCACTTTGGACTACTAATCTTATGATGGCTTTTTTGTATGAGAACAGAAAGGCAGAGTTTTCTTCTGTGTTTTAATTCTGGGCATAGCTAGAGTACAACGTTTCTGTTGGAATTTTACCTTTAAGGAAAAGAAGGATAAGAACTCTGAGATGAACACAGGACTTTCAAACTCTATTAATAGTGACCTTCCATTCTTCTTCCCCATAATGGTACCATTCTCTAAAATGAACAGACAGAACAAAGATACATAATAAGCTCATTTTTATTATTTTTGAGACCGAGTCTATGTCTGATACCCAGGCTAGAGTGCCATGGCTTCAGACCTCAGAATCCTGGGTTCTAGAAATCCTCCTGCCTCATCCTTCAGCATAACTAGGATTACAGACATGTGCCACCATACCTGGCTAATTCTTATATTTTCAGTAGAGTTGAGGGGTCTTACTCTTGCTCAGGCTGGTCTCTAACGCCTGACCTCAAGTGATCTTCCTCCCTCAGTTTCCCAGGGTGCTAGAATTAAAGGCAAGAGCCACTGTGAGTGGCCATCATCCTTTGAAATTGTATAAGACATAATACTTTTGTAAATATCACTATTTTTAATTTTATTGGCACATTTTGATAGAGGAAACAACCAAATAAACACTGAATTATGTGAGTCAGTGAATTATAAGTCAAGGAGACAAATATGAACTAAGGTACATTTATAAAAAGATGTTTCTTAAGATGACTCCCTAAAATTTGTTAGTCTATAACATAATCATTGGAAAAAATAAAAATTTTTCTAATGAACCTTCTAATGATTCTAATGAATCAAAGCAATGCATTCATACAGATGTACACATTCTGGCATGTTATGTAATTTTACGTTAATAAAGAGTCACTACTGAAGGTATTGGAAAACAATATTCAAGCCTTTGTCATAGGATCAATACACTTGTCACAACAATCAAGGCAAATGTTTGTTAGCAGTTTCCTTGTACCAGACAATTGTGGTAAGCATCACTCATTTCTTCTTCTGATAAATTTGCATTGAATTCTTACTCTGCGTTAAGTACTATTCTCAGAACTTGAGATACATCGGTAAATAACAACAACACCAAAATAGAACATCATGGTGAAAGAAACTTGCAAAAAACAACACATATAGACTGTAATAGACTAAGTAAATCACAATGTTGTTATGGGTCGAATTATGTACCCCTAAATTCCCACGTTAAAATCCTAAGCCCCAGTGGCCCAGAATGCGACCTAATTTGGACCTAATGTGATCCTATGTGACAATCATAGGATCTTTACAAAGGTAATCCAACATTGGATAAGTCAGTAGGATGGGTCTTAGTCCACTATAACTGGTGTCTTTCTAACAGGGGGAAATTTGGAGATAGACACAAATACAAAGAAAATGCCATGTGAAGGTGAAGGCAGAGATTCCAGAGAGGCTTATATAAACCAAGAGACCTGAGAGGCTGCCAGTCACCAGAAACTAGTTTAGAGGCATGGACCAAATATTCTTTTACAACACTCAGGAAGGACCAACTCTACCAACAACTTGATCTTGAACTTGTAAGCCTCCTGAATGGAAAAAATAAATTTGTTTTTAAACCCCCTTTGATAAGGTAGCCCAGTAAACTAACACAAACATCTAATTTGGTGTGGGAGAATGTTTCTAAATACAGCCATCAGTAATTCCTTTTCTTACCCCTGAACGCATGCCAGTCTTCCCACGAGGAGATGGGATCTTTTTATCTTTGTGTCTGAATTAGTCATGTGATTTGAGCAATGCTGTGTGGTGAAAGTGAAGCTGTCAGGTTCAGGCCCAGCTTACAACCTGACAGTTTTCACTTTGGCTCTATGGGAACCCAGCTGTCATAGTTTAAACTGAGCCCCTATCTAGACTTCCAGAGAAAGTATGGACTCGTGAAGGCAAATTTATGCATCCCGAATGCAGACAGTACAAACTGGCAGATAGGCCAGCAACGTGGTCTTGTGCACTCCAGTCCTCAGTTGTCCCCCACCTAAATGCATGAGCAATTTGAACTAGTGCCACAGGGGGCTCAATAACTGAACAGCTGAGCCCTAGGTCATTCACACCATCATGGAAAATGATACATCATTTTTGTTTTAAGCTTCTAAGTTTAAAATTATTTTTACCTATCAATAAAGTAGAGTGAAGGAATTGGATCAGAGTGTGTTTACATGTGATAGCCATGGCAGGGGGAAGGGAGGAGGCTATGCTGAATGTTCGCTTAATCCTACAGTAGTTAACCAGGTAGGTAGAATATCCCATCTTCCAGACAAATAAATGTTATTCGATGTGCCAAAGGTTACGTAATGAGCTTTGGATTTAAATTCAGGGCATCTAGCTAAACCACTCTATAAAATAATTGGCAGTGAGAGAAAAGTGGGAGATCATTGGTGGCAATGAAGTGTCATCAGGGTGAATTTTACTCTCCCTGGTAATGTCTAAGAGTCCAGAAAAAGTATTAGACTGAGCCACAGGGTGCCCAGATTATTTGGTAAAAAATTATTCTGGGTTTGTCTGTGAGGGTGTGGTGTTTTTTAATCAGATTGCACTTGAATCAGTAGAGTGAATATCTCTATGATAAGTGTACCTTATCCGATTAATTGAAAACCAGTGAGTAGGGCACCAGCCCCATATACCGAGGGTGGCAGGTTAAAACCTGGCCCCAGCCAAACTGCAACAAAAAAATAGCTGGGCTTTGTGGCAGTGCCAAGTCCTAGCTACTTGGGAGGCTGAGGCAAGAGAATTGCCTAAGCTCAGGAGCTGGAGGTTGCTGTGAGCTGTGATGCCATAGCATTCTACCAAGGGTGTTAAAGTTAGACTGTTTCTATACAAAAAAAAAAAAAAAAAAAAAAAGACTTATCTACTTGTAGGTAAGGGGGGACTCTTCCAGCCTGACTGCCTTCATGGTAGGGCATTCTTTTCTCTGCCCTCTGATTTTACTGAAACATAGACTCTTGCTGAGTGTCAAGCTCGCTAGCCTACAGCATGGAGCTCCACCATCAGTTCTCTGTGTCTCCAGCTTGCTGGTTGCAGACCTTGTGATACGTCAGCCTCCATACGTGTGAGAGCCTATTCTTTATAGTAAATCTGTCTGCAAAAATATGCATCCTATTTTTTTCTTTTTCTCTAGAGAACTCTTATTAATATAGAAGTTATTCTTCCTTCCACCCCATGTGTGTGTGTGTACATGTGTGTGCTCATACATGAACATGGTATCTGGGATTTAGAAACTCAGTTGAAGATACCTTTACTTAAGATTAAAAAATCAAAACATTTATGGGAGTGGCTAATAGGGATATGCTGTAATGCTAATAGGGATATGCTGTAATATACTAAAAAGCCTGCATGAGAGTTTTTAAATCAAAATTGAGTTTTTCATCTAGATTCCTTTATATCTTAAATGATTTTAGAATAACATATTCATGGAAAATTGGGAAAAAAACAGCAGCAAGCAGCAAGAGAAATGAACTATATATAAGCATTCACATTAGAAAATTTGCATTTTAAGTGACATTTGTTCTTTCATAACATGATGGTTGAATTTGTAAGCAAGATTCATGACAAAAAATAAATTTCAAGGCGGCGCCTATGGCTCAAAGGAATAGGACACTGGCCCCATATACTGGAGGTGGTGGGTTGAAACCCAGCCCTGGCCAAAAACTGCAAAAAAAAAAAAAATAATAATAATAATAAATAATAATAATAATAAATAAATTGTATAGGAAAATAAATGGAAATTGTTTAGGGAGTTTCAGATTCTTAAAAACAAAGGTGTATGTTTTGTCTTTAACTCTGTATTGTTAGGGCATGCCAACCTAATAATTTGATTAGGCAAAACTCAACCAATATATAAATGAAATCATTCCTTTTGTCCCTTAATCCTCTGGCTATTGTCAGTCCCTGCTATCATATTTTACCTGACCTGTAAATGTGACTGTTGCGTTGTTCACAATCACCAAAGATAAATAAAAAGTGAAACTTTATTAAAGTTATAAAAAGGAAAACATAAAAAGGAGATACTCTGAGACTAAGTGAACCATAAGCTCAAAAATACCTCTATCTCCATTTTCCTCATAGAAAAACGAAGTTATTCCTGCCGTATTCCTTGGTTCCAGATCTTGATTGCACTGCAGCTAGTGATAGTCTGTGTAATACAAATAATGTTTTCTTATTAATCAAATTCCAATTATCCTATTTGCTTTATGAAAACTCACACCACAGGAGGACTGCCTCTACTTAGTTACTGCAGCATTTCCTGTGAAAGGGAAGCAATTTTTCTTCATACATTTTTAAATAGAATCAGAAAATATATGGTTTGTGGTTTTCAGCTAGTATAGTTTCCATAAATTGTATCTTACAGAGGGCGGATGAAAAGCGAGACACTTTATATTTCCTTCTTGATGAAAAATTTTGTTAGTTTGGTGATGAAATAGGATGGACTCATCCCGGCTTCATGACTGATTTGCATATGACTATGATTAGATTATGTCAGTTTTCTGAAGGTGCATTTTTTTCCTCTCTCCATAATGATAATAGCAACAATGACGCTGATAATTTTCGATGAGTATGGCTTTGAGATGGTTACAGGTAACATATGAGAAATGACTTAGTTCATCCTTAGTGTGCTGGCAACATTAATTGCTGTCCATGATACTGTGTCTCTTGCTATACCATTATCATAATTACAACTCTTCAGAGAAGAAGAGAAATCTCACGTATTTCAATTACCTCAATAGGAGAGAAACAGGAGCAGGACTCCTCCCTAAAGGATCTGTAATGTCCGAGGTACCACAGGGAAGTGCAGTTCCATGATACAAGCACTGCTACCTGGATTCTAAAATTCACACCTCTATAGTTGTAAAGTTTATTTCCTTCTCTAGGAGCAAGTATTGATATAAAATTAGAAATACTATTTTTAATTGTCCATGTAGCCTACAAGCAATTGAGCCATAATAATCCTAACTTCATGAATTAGTGACTCTGGGAAGCTGCTTAACCACAACCTGTGGTCCTCGTACTTACTCATAAGTACTCATATGTATTCATACGTAATGTAATAATCAAATGTAAATTCATGTGTAATGTAATATTCAAAACATGAGTGCTAAGTAAGTTTAATAATATAGATCAAGTTTAGTCAGCTTCAAAATTATGATTCTTATGTGATATAAATAAAGGGGCTTTACTCTTCCATAACATTGTTACCAGGCCATAGGCTTATTGTCACATTATAACGGGTGCAGGTACTTATATTTTAGTCTGTTATAAAATGATGTTTCAATCCATATATATAAGTATACACACACACACACATATATATATAGGCAACTATTAATTTACCTTATGTACTCATCCATGTATGTAGAGACTGTGACCTTTTTTCAGCAAGACAATCTTCATAGTCATGAGCAGTGATAGCTTCTAAAAACGGCATTGCTATGACCTTGTCACTGGCCAGATACTAACCCTTACCACATGGCAAGTTTCAAGCTGACCAAAGATTGTATTATTAGTTATTGCCTTGCTGAGGAAAGCCATATTTGAGAAAAGTATATAAAAATTATGACACCCATTTAAGTAAATTATACATATATGAGCAAATGTGGAAGCCATTTGCTCTCGTACAAAAATCATGATAACTGCATCCAGACAGAATTTGAAAACTCCAACCAAGTCTCTGCCATATGTTTCACTTGACATTTTTTTGTTTTGTTTTTATTTTAGGATTGGTAACAAAGAATATTGTTTTTATATTTGCATGTACTTTATTTTTTAGTTCAAGAATATCTGCATCTTAGAAAGTCTCCCTTGGATAAAGGTCTCTTGGCAATTTCTTTTGACCTGAGTTATGTTGGGAGGTGTCATAAGGGTTAAAATAGTGACTGGCAAACCCTTGGAACAGTTCCTAACACATAGCTAAGAAGTGAATAAATTATAACCTTTATTATTATTAAACTAAACAATATCACTAAGACTAGAGAGGCAAATTTTCTCATTTCTACCAGGGCTTACTGTTCTTAAACAATATACACCAAAACCAAGGCTCCAATTTTTTTTTTATCTATAGGTTGAAACTGTTTTCTCCTTGATACTTCCTTGGAGCTTTCTCCATCTATGATAGCTTTCTACCTATTCTTACTCTTCCAACTCTATGGATCCTATATTTGCTATTTTTATTTGGTGGCATATCTGTCTTCCCCACATTCTTGGTAGTTTTACAGTAAGATAGATGAATCCATAGTGCTTATCCAAAAACAAACATAATTTTCAAAATCAGTCAGAGAAATGATTTGTGTTTTCCATTTAGGTCACTTTGGAATCCCCTTCCCATCCACCGGTTTAGTTTAGGGAATGAAGAAACATTAGAAGAAAGGGAGGCCTGGTCCAGACTAATAACATCCTGAGGACAGAGGGATGCAACTAGAAATTGAAGAAAGCTTTGGAAAAACTCTCAAGTGGGAGAAGAAGAACATATCCATGGCAAAAAAATAATATAGAAAGTTTTCAGTGTCTCTTAACCAAACAATAAGCAATTTATAAATAAAATGGAAATGGGCATTAAAAACAAGCAGAAGTCAACAGGATCACCATTCTGAATTTTCTATTAGAGCAAAAAACATGAGCATGTGGGCTTTCGCCAGACCACTACATGCAGAGAACTGGACTAGAATTGGCTACCAGTGCTTGGAAGAGCTGAGTGTGAAAACCAATGTTATGTGTCAACCTCGAGGGAGGCTCGTCGTATAAGAAAGCACAAGTTCAAGAATGTATTTAAATACTAAAAGAAAAAATGTGAGATACTAATAAGGATTAAAATTGATCTCAGAAAACAGCAGACCGTGATGGTGACTTCAAATACACCCAGTGTTTAAAATGAAGTGGGTACCGTGGGTCAAATCTTAGAATCCAGCATGATCTCCTTTCTCGTCTCCGACTGTTGCCACGTGCGCTTCTCCTGCTTCCCGGAAAGGAAGCAGAATCCCTTCCCAAACCCAGTTGCCCTTCATATGGATAAAGCATATTATTTTGAGATTCTTTTAGGGGGGTAAATATGCAAATTTTATTTCCCTTATGCTTAAGACATGGACTTTTTCTTGCGGGAATACTTAAAAAAACAGGAAGGTGGAAATTGGACATAGGAGAGGGAGCTAACTAGCGGGGGCATGTGAATGAAGGCTTTTGCCTTTCTTGATGGAGGAATAAAGGAAGCAAGAGAAGCTAAATCCAGCTTTGAACTCCATGGTCCCATGGGCTAAGAAGCACGAGGCAGGTCTGAATAAGGGGCACCACACACACAGTGCTTCCGTCCTGGTCTCTGAGTCCTTAGTAGTTCCAAGAGATGGAGGATCAAGGCTCATAAGCACAGCATCAGAAATCGTTACACTTTCGGATAGATAACTGGATTAAACAACTTTATCAACAAAGCTCAATTATTTCCAAGTGACTCATCGTAATTGTAGGATAAGGAGCACCTGTAATTATCTTTAAGGGAAGAAAAACTGAAATGAATAGTATTTCATTCTATTAATATAATCAACAACTCATTGATTAAAATATATAAAATATAATTGATATTCTCTTATTGTGCTATTTATTTTCACTGAGGACCTTAATTAGGTCAAAGATTTGGCTAGGCAATTTTTTAAAATGTATGTTTCTTTTACATTTTTATATTTTTTTTTTTTTTTTTTTTTCCAAAAGCTGGAGCTATTTTAATAGGTTAAAATATGGTTTACTATGGTTTGATTCCAGGTTTCAGCACATACACTCACACAAAACACCAAAAACCAAAACAAAACGAAACAAAATAATGTCACTTATAGGTTGGGAGTCAGGTGGCTCATTCCTATAATCCTA
>CAUYPK010006798.1:0-25403 GCA_963574355.1 Loris lydekkerianus | reverse complement strand
GGGTAAGACTGAAACTGCAAGAGCAGGCAACCTAAGACAGGGGCTATGTTTTTCCGCCATACAAAAAACAAAAGAGGAAATTGTTGGGCCCTGCCATGTGCCTGAGGCCTAGTGCAACTTCCCGAGCCTGACTAGAAGTAGATCCATAGAGCTACTTCCGGGTAGCAATGACTCAGCAAGGCCCGGCCTGAAACTGCTTCTACCTAGATACAGCCAACGTGGTACCATGCCATTGGCCCAACCCTGTTACCACCCATCACACCACCTCATCCCCCACCTCCTTTCCCCGCCCCTTCCCCACGCTCTATATAAGCGGCTGCTTGACGTAATAAAGTTGAGTTCCTGCTTCGACAGACTCCCAGCTCCGTGTGTTTCTGTTTGGGCCGTGACGCTCACCATCCCGCTCAGCCCCGGGGACAGAGTCAGGCTGGCCCTGCTCTCCCCTCTTCTGGACCTGCCGGATAGCCCAGCAAACATCATCATGAACATTTTTTATAGAACTCTTTGAATGTTAAATTATTTGTTTATAGTCAAAGGCCACAAAGATTTTCAGGCTGTTGATATGTAATGCCAGATAGAATGTCAAATTATGTGTGTCTCCGCAGCAGATTAGGAAACGATGCCAAAACAGCTTCCAGAAAGGATGTGCCAGTTTGCCCCAACACACACTTATAAATGATGTTTGAAGACAGGATCCCAGGAGCCAAGTGAAACATTATCATTGTTTTTTTGATCCAATGGCTACTCTGGATGCTGAGATCTGTGGACCAGGGTGAAGAAGAAATTTATTCCACCCATGGGTAAGAAGCAAGAAAAGTCAAGTTTTTAAATCCCTCAGAGATCCAATCGGTGGATAGATATCAGAGCAAAAGAGCTTCTTAGATAAAACTAGGTCAGGATATATGTTTATTTCCAACACTGGAGATTTTCTCAAGAGTACAAATATGGAAGAACTGAAAACTGACCCATTAGCAGGTTTAAATTCTATTTAATTCCTTCTAAACAGTCACCAAAAAAACTTTGTCCTGCTCTTGCTGTAATGCTTGCATATTCAAGGAAAAGGCAGGAAATTGAATGCTATTATTTTCAAACCTTAACACCTATTTTAGTAAAATAGTATCAGGTGGTAGATAGACTTCGGAGGGCAAAAGACATGTTGGGGATATCAAGGTGAATGTCTTTAAAACAACTTATTGTTTATATTCTTAGAAGAAAAAAAAAAAAAGACAGACACAATTTTGTAAGAAATAGCAAGACCTGACATTCTTTGCTTCAAACATTCTCCTCAGGGTAACAGTTCTGACAGTCAATACATTAGTAATAGGGTGTGCCATTCCCAGAAAGTCAGGCGAGTGATCCCAACAGTTGGGTAGCTTTGTATTTTTTTAATCTTTCACCTTACCTATTATTATTGTCTTAAAACACTGTAATTAGCTTCTAAGGGAACCATACAAAATGCATATGTGTGCTAATTCAGAGAATGCATGCATTTTTAAGATCTATTCTATTGGTTTTTCATTATAATTTAGTTATCTCAGATGACCTTAGGACAAAAATTTCACCAACAGTTTGCCGATGCCAATAATAGTTTTACAATGGTGTGTTCATGTAAAATTCAAATATATAGCTAGCAATGAGGCTATGTCTTACCAAATCTTACATAAAAGCAAAGTATCTGCAAATCAAACCTTTTAAACTGAACAAAAAAAATGCTAATCTGATGGCCTGGGGGCAGATCATAAATGATAATCATTTTTGGCTCATTGGTGTTAAGGAACTTCTTAAATTCCACCTCTTCATTCATTTCTCCAAACCAAGAAATAAATCATCCACTTTTCCATCAGTTTATGTTGGTTACATAAATGACCACTCTGTATATGCTCTGTTATCCAGTTATCACTATTTCATCTAGCCTAGATGCTGATCATCAGAGGTCATGCATGGAAGGGGCTCTTTTTATGGATCACCGGGAATGGGTAAGTTTGCACAGTGGTCAATCTCAAGATAAAGGTTTTCTACAGCAAGGTATTATAACTGTTTATCGCTCAGAATTTTTATGCACTGAAGAAGGTATATTTTCCCTTCTAAAAATTTATAATGCAAGTATGTTTCTCAAAAACAGTCTCTATTAACAAATGCAAAATATTTATTGCAAATATAAATGGTGCCCTAGCGGTAACTAAAATTTTATGTAATAAAAAAAAAAGGGTAAAAATCTATAAATAGTCCCACAGAATAACTAACCTTTAGCAGCTTAGTTATAATTTAAAATGTGCTACAAGGAGAAGGTAATTATTTTAGAAGCACAGGCACAAGAAACAGAGTTCCAATCCATTCTCAGGCAACATACTGCTTTAAGGACTTCAGAACCTGGAGGGAAATACTGAACTCCTTAAGATCATCAGCTGCATAAGAAAAGTTATGTTTTGTTCGTTGTGGTATCTGCAGTGCTTAGAGACAAGCCTGGCACAAAGACGGTGCTCAATCAGTATTTGTTAAGATAATTTAATCTTTAAACTAACATCCTAAGTGGGTGTTATTAATTCCATTCCGCAAATGAGGCAAAAAAAAAAAAAAGGGCTCAGTAAAGTTAATTGTCTTGCTTAAGATCACAGAGCTAGTAAGTCTGCAGGTAGGATTCAAAACCAGTTCTGTCTGCCTCCATATATCATGTTCTTTTTTTTTTTGCATTAGAATTATATTTTTAAAATATATCAGGGTTGAATAATCTTTGAATCAATAAACCCGTGGGATTACATAATTGAAGGTCACTTACATATCTCCCATCTGATTAGAAGGGTTTTTTTGTTTGTTTTGTTTTTTGCTTGGGCCTCAAAATAAACAAAAAAGTCTTCACTGTAGAAAATGAATTTTGCTAAATGTGTTCTTTCCTGTGTCATATCAATAATTATAAACACTAAAATTGGCTAGCAGGATGTCATAACCTTCTAGTGGTATGATGACTATTACAGATGGCTGGGAGCACACTCAAGAATAATTTGTTTTTATTTCCTCAAACATAAATACCATTGAAAACTTATTCTCTGGTAGGGGACCCACTTTGGATAAACAAAAAAGGAGATAATGTCTGGTTACCATAGGGGTTCTTAAAGAATTGTATTGGACTGTTCTCTGTAGTACGCTGTCAACAGAACAATTCAGCAGCAGCTGAGTTACTGGGTTAAGAACAAGATCTGACTTGTTTTAAGAGGTAAGAAAGAATAAGAGTTGAGAGACAAGGAATAAACCCATGATCTTCCATAAAAACTCAGTCCTAGAAAGCATGGGCTTCAGATGTAACTAGGGATCCCATCCCAAACTCTACTATCCATTGCGGCTCATTTTGATGAACAGCTGCATTTGGAAGACTGTGTCTAAACCAAGAAGCCCAAACCTATTTTAGGCTGTTGCATCCCCTGTGTTTTTCCTCATGTGCTTGGTGTGGGCTGCTGTGATGGAGCGGAGGACCTGTAGGGCTCCCAAGGCAAATGTCTACTTGCAGAGGGGACCCACCAGGGGTTGTTACCTCCAGGCACAGCAGTCCTCAGACCACAGTAGAAGGCTGATTCCCAGAAGAACCATGACTTAATCATCATGTGAGGACCCTGAAGCAGAAGGGACAGGAAAAGTGGGTTTGTGGGAAGAGGCTCAAAGGAAGAAGCAGTGAAGTGAAGAGGAAAGATCATCTGAGACCTCATTCTGGTTGTGCACCTCCTCACTTTAAGACTGGTGGGTTCTTGCGCATTTGGGAAGCTTAGTATTCTTCTCTGCCAGATTGGGATTGGAGGGCGGTGGATTAAATTGTGCTTCTCAAACTTCTGGCATGAACCACTAATGTTAAAAGCTTTGCTATGACACACAGCAGGGCTAACTCACCTATGTGCTAGAGAGCAGACACAGAGCCAGGGCTTATGATACTTATAGGGGCCCACGAAAATATTTTAATTTCTTTTAAAATCAGAAGAAAAAAATGAACTTTCCAAGTTGAAGATTATGTTCCCCTATGTCAATGCAGTTATGTACATATGTATACACACGTGCACACACGCACACCCAGTGATGGGAGGAGACCCATGAATACAAAGTGCCTGGGGTCTACCAAGGTCAGAGTGTGGCCTTGGCGGGTTACATGATTTAAAAATATTTTTTTCTTACTCAATGCACATTGTTTCTTAAATAAATGTATTTAAAGGGAAACTTTATGTAAACTCTCATAAATGGACTATCACTTGTCATAAATAGAAGATAGCCACCAAAGTGCCATCAATATGAATTAATCTTAATACATTTTTTCTAGATATGTTCTCTCTGATTCTCAGGCCTGCACTATGTTATGTAAGGACATTAGTGAGTAGCAGAAGAGCATTAAAGACATAGTAGCATGAGACAGAGGCTCTCTGAAACAGAATCAGAAGGATTTAAAGATAATTCAGAGAGAATTAACTTTTCTGTATGCGTTTTAATGTTGGTTAGTGCCAGGTCCCTGTGCCATAGAAATTATCTCGCATACCACCAGAACTACACAGCCTGCACATATGGATGCACTGAAATAGATTATTTATAAGTTATAGTTGTACCTTCTAACTATTAGATTAATATCGGAAAAATAGAGAAGAATGAACAGGGAGTTTACATGCTGATAGAGGAAAGTCATGGTATTTGAAGCAACAGTTTCACGGCCAGGGACGGTGGCTCATGCCTGTAATCCTAGCACTCTGGAAGGCTGAGGTGAACTGCTTGAACTCAGAAGTTCAAGACCAGCCTGAGCAAGAATGAGACCCCATCTTTACTAAAAATAGAAACACTGAGGGAAGAGGATCTCTTGAGCCCAAGAGTTTGAAGTTGCTGTGAGCTATGATGATGTCATGGCACTCTACTCAGGACCACAGTGTGAAACACTGTTTCAAAAAAAAAAGAGACGAAGAAGAAGAAAGAAATAGGTTCACTCTGCACAAGAAGGATCTGCTGGCTACTGGGAAAGGCATTTTGACTATCAGTGATGGCAAACAGTGGCCTATACTCTCCAGGAAAGTTTTTGAATCAGCTTTGCTGAAAACTACGGTGTGAGATGGTACAATGCAGGCCAGTGGGATGGGTGAAGGAGAGGAACGCTCACAGTTATCTCAGTTCCCTAGAATTAATAGTTGCAAACAGAGTACAAATCATACAAAAAAATAATAGACAAGATTTGAAGTCTGTGTTCAACCGCCATTTCTCTGGTCTTACTCCTTCTCTCCAACAGATTTTCTCTATGGGACATTACTGCTCCCAGATCATTGGAACACCAAGTGAAAATCATTTCTTTGTATGAAGCAAACTGGCTTTTGAATGTGAGGTCCCAGCCTTGTTGGGTCTAAGAGAGCTGGCCACCCCACGTCCACTCATTTGCAGAGCACAGGCAGGCCTTGGAGTGCTCTCATAGCACCCGGTATATCTGATCATCAGGTCATGGGGAAGAAGTCCTCACTACCCTGACAAGAGTGCAGCCATCCTGGGGGGACACTAACCACAGAAAGCAGGGCAGAGACCAAGTGGCATGATCACAGCTAGCCCTGCCCCAATACTCCTGGGATGCTTCAAGGCCAGTGTTCCTGGGGAACATCGGAACAAACAATCCCCTAACTGGTCCTGGCTGATGCTTGAGATAAGACGCTGGAGCAAGATTAACACTTTGGCAGAAGTGAGTAATTCTGAGATTGGTCCCTGACACAGCGTTATGCACTCTGAGGAAAAAAGATGACTTCCCCCACCTCTCATGAGCCCCATCTGAGTTCCAGCTACACCAATGAAAGTCTCTTGAAACTGTGAGCTGGGCGCTGACTCCCAATCAGCTCCATTCTGTTCTTTTCTTTTCTTTCTTCCTTTTTTTTTTTTTTTTTTTTTTTTCGCAGTTTTTGGCGGGGGCTGGATTTGAACCTGCCACCCACCTCTGGCATATGGGGCCAGTGCTCTACTCCTTTGAGCCATAGGTGCCACAGACTCTGTTCTTTTCTAATAAAGCCTTTCCAGCCCCTGGACTGGCCTCTTCTCTTCTCTCTCTCTTTTTTTTTTTAATTTTTTTTTTTTTTTTATTGTTAAATCATAGCTGTGTACATTAGTGCAATTGCCTGTACCCATTCTAACATGCACCATAGATGTGGCCCCACCCATTACCCTCCCTCCACCAAAGCCTCCCCCCTCCTTTCCCCTTCCTTGGCCCTTTCCCCATAGTCTTCTGCTATAGTTGGGTTATAGCCTTCATGTGAAAGCTATAATTTAGCTTCATAGTAGGGCTGAGTACATTGGATACTCTGTTTTTTAATATCCCCATGACAACTTTCAATCATAAATAAAGGGATGGCTGTGTGTGTGTGTCAGTGTGTACCTGCATTCTTGTGGGCACCCAGGCTTCAGGCAAGGTGAGAGATGTGCCTTGGAGAATGAGGTGAGGAAGGGTCCCTGTGAGGTCCAACAAGACTACAGGCACATCACAAATAAAAATAACACAGAAAACTGCCCTCAGACACACAAAGTTGTATGTTCCAGATTATATTAGTAATTTGAATATTTTGTTTGTTTTATTCCTTTTGCCTCTCAGCCAAAACAATAGAATGAAAAGGAATTAAAAAACAGAAATTTCAATTGTGAAATAAAACAAGAAGGAATTTCTAAGTTTGAAAATAAAGCCCAGAGCTTTAGGAAAACATGATCTAAAAAATGATAGAAAGACTGAAGACACCAAGAACCTGAGAAAAATCACAAAAGGAAGCCCTGGCTCATCCTCATCTTTGGCAGAGCTTCCTGGCCTCCCAAATAGTCAAATGGTCAAAGAACACAGGGAAACGCAGCATTGGGTGGAGGCAGGAGCAAAAGGGGGGTGGGATTTTCCTTTGGGCAACTGTAAACCCAGACAGTGGATAAGATGTTCCTTCTATCCAAGGGAGAGACACCCCATGACACCCCATGCGGCTTGGAAACGAAACTGATGCAGACTCCAAGACACCCTGAACTTTGACCTCCAAAAATTGGCCTCTATGTTTCATCCTGAAATGGTCATTGTTAACTTTATTAATTGCTTGGTTCAAAATTTGCTACACTTGCTCGGTCCCTTCCTA
Source organism: Loris lydekkerianus (assembly GCA_963574355.1). Lineage (NCBI taxonomy): Eukaryota > Metazoa > Chordata > Mammalia > Primates > Lorisidae > Loris > Loris lydekkerianus. Next base: position 18,309 of record CAUYPK010006798.1, on the reverse strand, counting down.
GCTGGGGTATTGCAGTGTTTTAAATGACAGGAGCAGCCAGTTTCAGCCACTATAGGATTCCATTTCTCCGAAGTCAAGTGGAACTTCCTTTCATCAGAGGCTTCCTTCTCCTAAGTTCTGGGTTTGGCTTGGCGATGCCTGGAAATACAACAGAGAACTTCTCCAGAAACTGCCAGAATTCTTTTGGCCATGAATTTTGGGTGTGGCATTGGATACCTGCTCCTGCTGGCTGTCAAATCAGACTCAGATGTCCTCACGCCAGTGCAACCTCACGTTCAAAGTGAGGTTGGAAACAATGGCAAACACACAGATGGAACCAACACGTATGAAGGGCAGGTTCCAGGCACTTCCAAAACTCAAACTCTTTATAGGCTAAGTATTAAATTGGGGGTTTACTCAGCTCTAACATTAGCCCCAACAGCTCTTAGGACATGGTTTTAATAATTAGGCCAAATAAACCAAATAGTGCCACACATATATCTTTGCGATTAAGAGCAACTCTGTCATAGAAACCATTATACTAGGACAGTGACATGTTTCCCTGGGCTATTAGTTTTGCATTTAAAAAGCATTTTTAATGTGACTGGAGGGCAGTAAGGATGCCTTGCTGAATCTTCCTAATGAAGACATCCGTGAGGTGCTAAGTGGCATTATCTGGGGCTCCACTGGGGTGTGCATTTTCTCTTTCCTTTTCTGCCAGGCAGCCTGTGGGCCACCAATTAAGGAATTCTTTTTGTGAAGGGACACCAGAGATGACCCATGTTGTACCCTAAAATGTAAGAGCAATTTTTAAGTGACCTAATGTTCACTCCTTTTACCAGGATTTCACAATTAGTATTCATAGTTCTTGCAGAATCACACCCCTAATTACTGGCCTCCAACAAACCATCACAATATGATGACATGTGTGCAGACTTGCAGGCTTATGAGGGTGCAAAGGACAGAGCAATCCTCTCTGCTTGGTCGGGTCTCAGAGCAGCAGACATTGGAGCTGGGTTTTTAAGTGTGACTAGGGGCTGACAAACGGAAGAAAGGGGAAAAGAGGAGTCATTTGCAAGGCCAAGGAAAAAGTGTGTAAAGGCTCAGCACAAAGGCACTACAGCTGCAGTCTCCAAACTGCAGGGCCACAGACTGGGACCAGCCAGTGGCCTGTTAGGAGCCAGCTGCACAGCAGAAGGCCAGTGGTGGGCGAGCAAGTGAAGCTTCATCCGTGTTTACAGCTGCTCCCATCACTCACCTCACTGCCTGAGCCCCGCCTCCTGTCACATCAGCAGTAGATTCTCATAGGAGCTTGAACCCCACTGGGTACTACACAGGGAAGGGTCTAGCTCAAGCTCTCAGCTCTGCATTTGTGAGTTGCATGATTATTTCGTTACCCATTACAATGTAGTAACAATAGAAACGAAGTGCACAATAAATATAATGCACTTGAATCATCCCTAAACCATCCCTCCTGCCCCCCTTGTTACCCATGAAACCAGTCCCTGGTGCCAAAAAGGTTGGGGACCACTGCATTAAGAGGACTGTCACCATTGCAAGGCTTGAGAGAGTATGGAGACCTAAGTTTGGGCAGGTGAGGTAGGTGTCGCCGAATCCTGAAGGGTATTTAGATGGACTTCATCCTGCACGGGGCAGAGATTCCTCGGTTTGAACTTCTATGAAGTTTATGGTGTATAGAAGTAGGAGAAAGAAATTGGGATATTAGAAATCAAAACATTAAGTTAGAGGCACGTGAAGGAGGAGATTTATCTATCAGGTCACTCCCCTCTCTGCCTTGTTCCAGCCTGTGGTCTTCTGTCAAGGAGGAGACGTGATTCTCTCCATGTCTACCCTAGGCCTCTCCCCCCGCCTCTCCCCTGCCTCTCTGCAGCCGTCTCACCTACAGCATCACCCTTTCTACTCTTCTCTTCTGTTCTACCTCAATAAATAAACACCCTAATACTGACAACAACACAAGGAAAAGAACAGAAAGCAAGCTAGTCTGTAACTTTTGCAAATATCTATTAGACATTAGTGTGACTTTTTCCTCCCCTCTGTGTCTCTGCTGCTTCGCCCCTTATTAATTGATGTGCACAAACTTGGAAAGTACAGTAACAAGAACAGCCGGCAGTTTCTGAGTTCCTAATATCTGCTGAATTTATACTAAATGTTTTCACTACTGTCATGTTTAGTTCTCACAGCTTTCCCAATACAGTCGTTATTGTCACCTTCATTTATTACCTGAGAAAATGGAGGAACAAAGGTAGGGGGTTAACTTGTCAAAGGTAGTATAGGACTTGTCAATGGTGCAGCCAGCATTAGACCTCGAACCCCAAACCTGTGCTTTTACCAAGATGTGCCACTCCCTGTGCTAGTTTCTTCACCTGTTCTTCATTCATTCCTTACTGTACACCTACCTTGTGCCAATCATGACTCCAGGTACTTAAAATACATCCCAGAACAGAGCAAAGATCCTTGCCCCGCAATAGATTACAGTTCCAGGGAATGCATTTCCATTAGACGAATTCAAATTTGAAGTCTTTCACTTTGGAAAAGACCTAATTCATTAGGGAGGCACGTAGACGATCTTACAGTAAAAAGTGGCTCGTGTAATGCATGCAAATATTAATGCCAATAGAAATTATTTGGTGTGAACTATTTTCTGCCTGCCATGAACTGTATGAATCACTATACATGGATTAAAACTCATTTAATGCTCACAATAATCCCTGAGGTATAAAATATGATTACTATCCATTCTGTTTTATAGAAGCTTGAGGCACAGAGGAGTGAAGAAAGTTGCTCAAGTTTATCCAACTGGAAGGTGGTGAATTTGTGCTCAGACTTAGGCAGCTTGACTGCTGAGCCTACTGTCTAAACAGGGCCATGACGCTCCTTTGCCGGTGGAACACTGGGAAGACATGAGGTTGGGGGAAAGCCAGTGGACGGTCTTGTATTAGCCAGGCTGGCCCCCCAACTATGGCTGTGACTGAAAGAAGTCGCCTGGAACCTTCTCTCATCTCCCCACCAATCAGTCTGGTCAGAGTCTAGGGCCTGAGGGTTGAGTGGCCCCTATATCCCAGTATCAGTCCAGTCTTCAGGCTCAAGTTGGAGGATCAATCCCATTATCAAGAGAGTCTCACAGGCTAGAGGGGAAGGAGTGAGAATAACCCCAAGCCACTGACTCGGAGAAGCTTTCTCCCTCAGATTCCCGCTGCCTTTCTCATCTTTGCAAGGTGTACTCTCCTGAGAAGTATCTGGGAAGCATTTTTTGGGGGGTGAGGTGAAGAGTGACAGAAGAGAGAGCAAAAGGAGATACAGCAGAGATGGACACCAAGGGGAAAGAGAAATTCAATCAAATTTTCCTGCAGTTGGTGAAATATGAAGCATTCGTTCCTTAAAGATCATGAGAAAATGATAAGTTTGGGGAGCAGCCGTCGAAAAATGAAATTCATTGTTAAAAGCCCTCTGAAATGTAACCAGAAAACCCTCTTAAAAATAACTAGAAGTGTAATGTCATTCACCCACTTCTCAGGAATTATGTTCTCAGTAGAATGCACTCATCCATAGATACCAGCATCCTCCAAGGTCAGGATGTAGCTCCAAAAACACAGTTCTGACTATTTGATTCCCTTCTCTGAAATCGTCGCTCTGCCTTCAAGCAAAGGCCAAGTTTCTTGGCATTGCCACCAAAGGCCCTATGTGATTCAACCTACTTTTCTACATTAATCTCATAACATTGCAGACTGGCAAATGTTATTATTCCACTAAAAGGCCTCAAACTTTCATGCCTTCATTCATGTTCTTCTCTCTGCCTGGAATCCCTTGATATTTGGGGTGTTTTCCCTGCTGAGTCCACATAGCAGTTATTCTCTTCCCATCAAAGTATTATCTCTTAGGTTTCTCTGCATCCACAGGTGGGTGGGGCCACAGAGGGGTACAGTTCTGGCCAATAGGCCTCTTGTCAGAAGTGGTGCAGATTCTTATGGGCCAACACATTTAGAAGCTGGTGTGACTTTACTCTCTACCTTCTCTGCCACAGTGACCAGGGAGCCAGGTGCTGAGGTGACGGAAGGGTTCTAGATCCCTGAGTCACCACCTGGAAGGAAGCTGCTAGGGCAGGTCAACCAAATGGCGGCTGACTTCGTGTGAACGAGAGAGAAACTTTGCAGGGTTAACCATGAAGAGTCTAGGATTAAGTTGCTATCTTAGAATAGGTAAGCCTACACTATTCCACACTGTCAGCCCTGCCCTGGAGGAGTTTTATTGTATACCTACATGGTGGCACTCACTAGTTCTATGTATATGTTATATATATAATATATATGGTATAGCAATATGCCACATAGTGCTATAGTTAGCATGAGGGAAGGTGACCCTGGTACACTGGGGACACTTTAGGGAGAAAGAACAAAGCAAACTGGCCGTTGGGTGCTCAGCTTTGTTTAAGGAACATATCCATTGAGTTTCTCTTAATCAAATCTTATTTTTCCATTTGCTCTTGTTAGAAACCTCCCCTTCAATTTAAGAGGAATGAAAAACAAGTTCCTAAATGCAATTTCTAAGTAACTTAAAAAATATATTCATCTCTAAGGGACAAAAAGGATAATTTGCTATTATAGAAAGGAGCTATTCTGCCCCAAATCATATTCACATGGGATTAAGTCACCAAACCAAAGCTGCATATTCACAAAGTCTGTAGAAGCATTAATTTTTCGAGGTGAAAATAGTAACACATTTCCATCGACTTTTTAAATAATTTCATTACACGCTTCTCTCCCAGGGTGGGAGCAAATTTCAATGATCCTAAAGATGCCTCCTCCCTGAGTCTTCAAATACAGTGATTTCAAATGGTTTTAATTTAACCTTGTTTATGATAAAATAAATGTTATTTTGATTGATTGGCAAACGTCTACTAGCAGCAATAAGAGCAATTATGTTTGACATGGAGACATTATAAAATCTATAACCCAAACCTTTAAAGCCCGATTTAAAATGTCAAATTTGACTTATGAGAACCAGCCATAATCCTGCTTCATGCAAAAAGCATTAGGTTAATGCTGGAGCAAAGTACTGTTGCCAAGCATACACTGGCGTAATTAATGAGGGATATTTCAGAAACGAGTCATCTTCAAGGGGTTATTGATTTATTGTCATGACACATTTTTCTTATGGGCTACAATGGTGCTTTAGAGCTGGGCTGCACTGGCATGCACTCTTCAGTGACTGAGCCTTGATCTGTCCTCCTGGATTCCTGCCATCCTTGCACTGACATCTGCAAACACTCACATTTGACAGCTTCATGCCTGAGTGTGGTGGCTTCCAAGTTGATTAGAATTAATACAGAGAGGTTTTGGACTAGTCTGAGCATAATCAAAAGCAGAGAACCCTGAGTCTCAAAAGGGTGACATGCACCCTGGAAATGGCATCATATTAGTAGGGAATGTGCGCATGCACACACACACCCATGCACTCACATGCATGCGAACACACACAGAGGCAGAAACGTATGCGTTCACACACATAAGCACACACACAAGCTTACAAACACCACACATGTGGGCGTAGCCATGAATACACACACGGCCCCGCCCATGCACACACACCCAATATAGTGTACACACTCACATACTTAAAGGCTGGAGCAGATTTCAGTTTTTATCTTCAAGGTCGTTTCTATCACCTATTAAATGTAATTAAAGCACTTAGAAAAGCACTATTTTAAACACATATTAAAGCAGATATACCTTAGTTCTTTCTCACAATGATTCCACGATATAAGCCAACACTGTCAGAAGGAGCCTTTAAAGCCTAGAATAGTCAAGTGTTCTCTCAAAGATTACCGCCAAGAAGTCAAGGTTTGAGAAAAAGGCAATTTAGCTCACAGCTCAAAAATTTTTCTCCATACCCTTTAGCTTTGTAAACAGAAAACGACACACTCTCCACACAAAGCAATGCTTACTGGGAGAGAAGGGTAGGCGGCAAGAGAGTAGGTGAGGGGCAGAGGACGCTCCCTAAGACGTGGAAAACATCTCTGTTACCCTGGGCATAGCATATCAAATTCCTATGCCACTTCCAAGTCTTTGTTCAAGGTATTAATAGACCACATATACAGAAAAGTGCACAAACAGTAAGTGTCCGGAACATCAGTGGAAATTCACAAAGGGAACTCTCTCTTGCAACCAGCACTGGGGGCAAAAAACAGCATTACATGTCTCCTAGAGAACATCCTCCTCAGACTTTGTCACAACAAATCCCCCCAAAGGCAACCATGATTCTGACTTCAAACACTCGCATCCGTTTTGTCTGATTTTACCATTTATATGAATGGAATCATACCCTGTGTAGTCTTTGGGGTCTGGCTGCTTTTGCTCAATGTGACATTTGTGAGAGGCATTCACGTTGCAGGGGGGCCTTGCTGGCTTTCATTCTCATTCCAGCTCCCCATGGTGTGAATACAACACAATTTCTTTACCCATTCTCTTGACGAATCTGTGGTGTATGCAGGTAGAGGCTGCTCTGCTTGTGTTTTCTTCTCTACGTGAGCACACGTTTGCATTTTTTTTTTTTTTTTCAAGGAAAAGAATTGCAGGCTCACGGGACATCATCTCAGATATTCAGCATTGGCAGATAATGTCAAAGAGTTTTCCAAGTGATTTATACCAACTTACCCTCCCGTCTGCCATGTCTGAGAGTTCTAGTTGCTCTGATTCCTTGTCAGACTGGACAGAGTCTGTCTTTTTCATTTGGGTCATTCTCAAGCGTGTCCTTTAAATTACAGAAAAGCTATCGAGACTGCTCTAGTGTTTCAGGTCAGGTTCCCTGTGAGAACCTGAGATGGAAATTAGCCTGTAAAAGTCTGGAATGTTCTAGGATCAATTCCTGCCAAGGGAACAAAAAAGCAGAGTGATTCAGCCAAAGAAGATGTGGGCTTGTGGTGCAGCCTGAGTTGACCCAACAGGGCTGGGAAGCTTGAGAAGGCCCTTCAGAGTTGCCCTGAATTGAGGCAAGTAGGCCAGGTCTTTATATCAGCACGGGTCACTTACGGAATGTGGGGTCCTACAGAGAAGAGGGCCTGATCTTAATAAAGCAGCTCTCCTCAGGTAAGGGGAGATGGTTTAGAGCAGAGGGCTAAAACTGGTGGCACTCCCAGCTGCTGGAGAAGTCAGTCATTTGGTTCCAAATGGATGCCTGTTGGCACATCATAGCATCCATCAAACATGGTTAACAGTAAGTAATATAGCTCGTCTGAGGCTCTGCTTATAAAGTGCGTAGATGGAACACCTACAGTGAATGAATTCTTGACAATTCACAGTTGCACTGCAGGGCTATGAAGGTGCTAACATCAGCATTCATGGGGATTGCAACAGCATTTGTGAAATAAGAAAACAGTCAGTGCATGGTACAAGTCCTCACTCCCACCTAAATTTGAGTGCCATGAAGTCAGCCACTGTGCTCTTATACGTGGTTATGCATGGCCCATGTGCCTCCTGGACATGTAACTGGGTTTCTTACTAATCAAGTAGAGTTGGCACTTCACGCTTTTCAAAGCTCTTCAAAGCTTATTATCAATTTGTAGCTACTCAACACCTTACTCAGCTGAACACGCACATGCTATCTCATCTAGCCGTGGCCCTGCTGGATCTGAGGCTGAAGGAGCAATGCCGCCATCAGGGGCTCTCACTTCCCCTGAGGCCATGCACTGGGGCAGGGTGGGGGGGGTGGGGCTGGAGGCAGAAATGTGCTTGGGTGCTACTGTAAGAGTACACAGCCATCCTTTGGTTTTATTCCCCCTTATAACCTTATGTTTTGTTATTTTCACCCACAGACAAAAATTTTAAACAACCTTATTTTCCCAAATCATATATATCAGGTCATAATCGCCCTTATTTTAATATAATTAATTAGAGATAAATATTTTGGCTAGCTTCAGATTAGTATGAGATCAGTGGTATGACACTGTGCTCCCTGTGCTCAGCCATAGCAAAGAAATGTGACATTTTCATTAGCCTTTGCAGCTTCATCATGGGCAGAGACAGATTTTTTTAAGCTTAAATGCAGCTATGGATCTTTCTTCAAACCTACTTTCAAGGAGTCAGGTCTCCACTCTGCAACCATCTCCGGTAAACAGGGAAGCCCTCAGTGCATACAGTGACGAGTGAGGTTTATAGCTCTTCACCAGGAGTCTCCCTCATTGGCGGAGTCAGAACCTTTGACAACTGATCATCAGCTCCTGTCTTCACCCCTTGCTCCGACCAACCTGTCTCCCTCACTCCATATTCCTCTCATTTCCATAATCGTGAATCCAAGTTATCTGGGAGCCATGCAAGAAGGAAGCAGGATGAGGTCAGAGCTAACTTGGAACCCTGAGAATCCTTTCAGCTTCAAGAATCAGAAAGGATGAAGGGAAAAAGAAGGTATGGAATGTGGAGCATATGGTTTGCCTGAACCAAATATAACAGCCCTGGGACACTGGGGCCAGGAATCAAGTGAGCCGAGGACTGTAGGAAATCTCTGTGCTGTGCTGCCCAAGGATAGGTGGCTCGTGGGTTATGGAAGAACATACTAAAATGTGAAAATTTTCACTACAAGTGAAAATCCATTCAATAAATGTGTGAATATTCTCAATGAATAAAGAATGCCCAGGAAATCCTAGGATGCCCAAGGATAGGTGACTCATGGGTTACAGAAGAACATACTAAAAGTAAAAATCCATTCAATAAATGTGTGAATATTATCAATGAATGCAGGATGCTCAGGAAATCCCAGGATGCCTTATGAGTGGCAGGTGACCTTGCAGTGAAGGGAAGACAAACCCTTCTCCAATGTGGTCCCAGAGAACCCTTCCCTCTGACCCTCCCTGGACGTGGCTTTGATCTGGGAGAAGCAACAGAGTTTCCAGAATCTGAACAGAGATGCTAGAAAACGTCAGATCCATGAACGCATGTTTTACAGTGATGAGGATCGGGAAAAGGAAGGAAAGAAGACAGAGGCAGGACACTGACGGAGAGACTGAGTCACTTTTCTGATTCACATGTATATTCTTTGAGGGCGAGTTCTTCTGGCTCGTAAGTTGGCTCTTGATCATACTATTGCTCTTGATAAATTCTTTTCTAAAATTCAGCTCTACTGGGCTATCACTGACAAATAGAAATTGTATATATCTAAGGTGTACATGTTGATATTTTGATGTACACATACTTTGCGAAATGATCGCCCCACTCAAGCTTATCAACATGCCCATCACCTCACACTGTCACCTTTGTGTAGAGTGTGTGTGTGTGTGTGGGGGGGGGTGGTGGTGTCAAGAACTCTGGGGAACACTTGAATTTGCCCTCTTAGCAAATTTCAAGTACATACTATGGCAAGCATCCTTGCTTAATTCTTGACAGATCATCTCAGGCGATCTCTGTCTAATACATGTTGTGAGTGGGCCACATTCTTACTCTTATTTCCTTTCAATTCTTCACCTGTGGAGCTTTATGGACAAGCAGGATTCTAAATCAAAGCAATGAAGAGAAATGGCACGGAAGGATGGCTGAACATCCAGGCGTGCTGGGGGGTTAGAGATGAAGCAGCGAAATGTACCTTGAAGGGACGTCCAGGAGGGAACATGCACACAGGCTTTTCTGATAGGAAGTGCTAAAATGCATTTTTGTGGAGTGAAGGAATGGGTGAGGGTTCTGCAGAAACACTGTGGATGCCAAAGGCATGACCTGCTTACTTTTGTCATTTGAAGTTCCCAGGGAGGATGAAAGGGTGCTTTCTCTCAGGCTGTCTCTCAGAGATCTTTCTCCTCCTGGTGAGGTATACTGCCTTCAGCTCTAGCCAAACTTAAATTGCATCCATGTTAAAGAGGAAAAAGGCTTTAGCACATTCCTTTGGGGAATGGAAACAATTTATTTTGTTTGTTTCTAATGGAGAGGGTTAGCTCCACAATCTCACTGTGAGGTCTGAGAATCTGGGTTGAGGATCACCAGGCAGACAGAGGGGCAAAGGAGAGACACCTAGACCTTATCAGGTGGCCAAAATAGCAGGAGCAGCCAGGATAAAGGAAACACATAACATACAGCTGCTGCATTTACATCAGGAAGAGTTGGCCAAATATCATATACGAGAAAAGAAGTGCTTTCATGATTCTTACTGTTTAAAAAAGAATGGTTTGTTTTTGTTCTGAAATGAAAACCTTCCCCTGCAGACCAGCACAATCACCTATGATATTTTGAGGAGTGGGGTGGGGTGGTTTTTGTTCATTTGTTTTGTTTTTCCTCCCTGCTATTCTGAAAACGAAACTGCCAGGCTTATAGTTCACCTTCCTTCGGAGGAGGACGAGAGAAAGGCATAAATGCAAATGACCTGGATGATAACGAGTAATGAGATTTTGGAAAGACTCTCTGATTTCCCAGCATGAGCTAGATAATGAGAAACATAAGCATGATTTCTCATCTGCTAGTTTCCCTTGAAAGTTTATTTTATAATATAATTTATTTCTAAAGAGTGGGCTTGGTCTTCTAACAATAGTGCAGTGTTGTCACTGTGAAGTTGTAAGCGTCAGTACACAACCTCAAGGTTAACATGGGTAGCATAAATAAAAAGGAAAACACATCCTTCTTATAGCTCCCAAGGCTGTAATAAGACTGCTGGCATGTTCAGTGATATATGACCTCTTTTTATTTTTAGCAGAGAGCAGTATGCTTTGGGTCTTCGAAATATTGTTTGATTTCTTTACAGAAACCAATCAATAACACACAGGTAAAGTTTTCTGCGAAGCACATAAACCCTAGCACAGGGAGACCAGCTGTTGTGAGGTTCTGGATTGGTGCCAGTTTCCAACTGGGGAGTCTCAAGAAAATGGCCCTGAATCCGGAGCTTTGTTTGGATTTCAATGGAACATAATCGGACGACATCTGGTCCCCCACCTTGTGCTGGCTTGGCCACACTTCAGCCACTGTTGCTCTGGGCACCCCCTGAGGGGCTTCCTGTGAGTGCCAAGCACTAGCGCCCTGCCCATCGCCAGCTGCCAATCAGTTTCTCACAGTGGGGGATGAAAAGAGAGCTTGGGGCCTCAAAGACGCCTGCTGAGAACGTCTCATAAAAATGATCTTAAAACGCAATTTGGGTCCCACTGCCCTATAAGTACTGGACACCAGACAACAGCAAACTGCAAAAATAACTTTATAGGGAGGTAAAGTGAGAAGGGAATCAGGATAAGCACACCAAGTCAGCAGTGCAGGGCAAAAGATAATGGAAAGGTTAAAGGGTGAAAGAAAGAATGAATAAAGGCTAATAAAAAAAACGTGGAGATACAGGCACTGGTACTATTAGCAGTTACAATCAAGTGAAAACCATTTTCATATGCTAACTTAGCAAATACTCCTTTTAAAGAGTACTTTTAAACAGAGTGCTTGATGTTACAAGAATGATGTGGAAGCACATACTTGTGAGCAGTGGACAAAGAAGACGTTGCAGTCACTGTTTTAGAAGCAAACCGTCCCTATTACCGAGGGCCCTAAACCCTCTCCCAAAGACTGTGATTCAATTTCTGAGAATCTATGTTAAAGAAATAATAACTCAAACTAAGTAAATGAAGTGAACAGAAGATAAAACACATCCTTCCTCAACTTAGTAAACAAAGCTATTTTCCCTAACCCTACTTACTGTAGCAAAATAATTAAAAAATATTTTTTAAAATAAGATATATTAACGCAATGGAATATTACAAAGACATTAAAAATATGAAGAAAAATACTTGTCATATTTAGACATCGGAGAATACCAAAAATGCTTATATTATTGTATTTGGTTTTATAAATCTTGGAAAACAGTCCAATGGAGCACATGAAAATAGTAACAGTGAATTCCTTTGTCTGAAGATGCTGAATGTTCTTCTTTCTTCTTTCTACAGTTTTATATTTTTTGAAATGTTTTTTAATTTGTGTATTACCTTAGTATTAAAGATACAGTCATAACAGTTTTTTAAGGAATACCCTAAAATGTACTGTATTCATAGGAAAACATTCAAATAAGATACTCTTAAGGAGACATGAAAAATAAGAAGAACCAGGCAAGGATGTATGATATAAGGTGAACAGATGATCTGGAGGAAGGGCACATGGGCAAGGCCCACACATCAGGGTGAGGAGGAGGGAGAAGCTTCGATGATAAAGGAGTAAAGTCCAGTAAAGTACCAGGACTTAAAAAATGAAAAAGGAAAGTTATCAAATAAGGTGGTACAGCTAAATATGAGATCACTTCTGCTTTGTTATAGGATGATTTAAAAATGTTTGGCCATCACAATACAGAAAATTTCAAGGTAATTGGGCTGAGTGAAGGTGGTGGGCTAATCTGATTTCCCTTAGCCATGACCAAGAAAGGCATTTCAAGCTTTCAAGTCAGGTCACTGGGACATAAGTGCCCTAACACTTATTCCTGTGACTTTCCTCTGCCAACTTGCTCAGTGTTAATTTTATGAATAATATTTCAGGTTGGCTATGCAGATTTATTTGAGGAAGAAGGTAAAGGAGAGAAAATTAGAAGGGATTGCAATTAACAATGAACGTTGAGAATGTCTAAAAAATTGCCCACGATGGTTAGGCAGAGAAATATAAATCACGTGGCTCACATCTGTGGTCCCCGTGACAATTCTTTATCCCTAGATTAGCCCTCTGGGAAACTCTAATGGAGACCGTAAGTCTTTTTAAGATCTTCCACTTGCTAGATTTTAAACCTTTTTTTGTAAGTGAGTTTTCAATTCTTAGTTCTTTTTTGATGCACATTGGCTCCCTCCAGCTTTTTCTAATCCTGTGTAAAATCTCTTCCACCATTTTAGAAATCTGTTAAGAGTCCCTATTTCTTAAAACCCATAAATTATCGAGTAGTAAGTTAATGTGATTCTTGGCAGCAGTTGCCTTCATTTGAAGACCATGGCTTCTCAGAATTTTCTTCGTTTCTTTACCTCTGTTCCCCCTTTCATTTTGTGGCTTAAAAAAATGAGATAAAATAGGGCAGTTCTTGTTTTCCTGCTGTGCCACGAATACAAGGCAGAGCTATGAATATGTTAAGAGTTTCTTCCACAGCAACTAATTCTTCCTACCTGTACTCTGTGGATGGAGCCTTCAATTTTCTAGGAGGAAAAAAAAACCTTGGAAATGACATCACCCTGTTTTAGCAACATAAAGTATTTAATATATCCTATGCTACTTGGATTATGCAAGCCCATTTACCTTCTCCTGGTACAGTTTAAATTTACAAGTGGATTTAATACACAGACGTTTTTGCTAAGCAATATTATGAATAAACTTCCTCTTGCAGATTCTTAGACTGCTTTCAGTTATTTATTTCACTGCACATCCCTAGCCAAGCTGCCAGCAATTGCTGAAAGCTTCTTAGCAGCAGTACCTTGAACATGTCATCCAATTCTATTTATCAACAGCAGGATAAGTTAGATACTCTCTCATAACTCAAATGTTTTCTGAAAGATAATCATTAAAAGAAATTGCCATAAACTAACCATCTGCTTTTTCCAGAGTCCAAGGATTATCAGCCAACTTAAATTTAATGCTCTGAAATCAATGAGGGAAAGGAACTTCAGGAAGTCACTTAAATCATTCCAAGGTTAGTGTTGTTTGTTTAGAGGTGTCTTGAACTAGAGTTCTTTTCTTTTCGGAAGGCAATGTCAACGCTCTGTCTTTGTGAATCAACTCATTGGTGAGGGGGTAGTTTGGTAATAATTTCTTTAGTTATGCTGAGAGACTTCAGACTCAAACATTCAAAAAAAATTTCTTTTTCAAGGAGGAAAATTAAGGGCTATAATTATGTATGTTTTATATTTTTGCTACAGAAATGCTGACATTTAACCAAAGCTACTTTTTTCACAGGGGAAGCTTTTGCCTGCTTAGGGCAAGGTTACCAGTACACACACATCCCCCCCAATCCAGCCTTGAATAGGTTAGAAGATGGCAAAGTTGAACAGCTACCACTTTCCCTCTTCCCTTCAACTCAAGTTGTCTCAAGGCTGTTTGCTTGTGTGTTAAAAACTTTGAGACTCTCCATACTTTTAACTTCTCCTCCTCTTCCCTTCAACTAATGAGTTGAAACCAAAGAGAAAGTCTTTTTTGTTTGTTTGTTAATTTTAATGAGCAAAGAGAAACACGGAGCCAATTTTAGGCTTCTCTCAGCAGAATATACTGATCCATGAATTGAAAGTTTCTGCAGGTATGGGATGACGCATTGAGGTTAAGGGAAGGGCTCTGAAGTTGGACTTGGGTTGGAATTCTAGCTTTGCACTTACTAGCTTTGTGATCTTGGGGGCAGGTATTTAACCTGTTTAAGTCCCAGTTCACATAGCTATAATATGGGATTAAAAAAGATTAACTATTAATACCTAATGATGTTGTGCTGGAGGAAATCAGATAATGTCTATAATACCTGCACAAGGTAAGCACTCAATAAATGTCTGTGTTGTCATTTTATTGCTTCAGACTTTCCCTAATTCTTTCTAGTGACCACCACTCCTCAAAGATTTCTAGTGATCCTGGAATAGAGTGGACTTTACTGGATCATACAAGGAATCTAGGATCATGGATAAATGAACAAATGACTGGATGAAGTTTACTTGTTCCCAAGGAAAGTAGAGGAGACACGTTAATTTAAACTATTGAATAAACACTGAGCACAACTGTGTATATACTGAACTGAAGTATGGAGTGGGAGTGTCTTTAAGAACAGAAAATCTTCACAATCTCTAATATCACTTTGGCTCACCTATTCTCTAGAAATTTTTCACTGGGTCAGCAGGTCACTACACCTGACTCTTATGATAGGGAAAATTTAGGAAGCTCAAATGTAATAAATCCAAAACTAAATTCATGATCAGCTATTGTTCCATGTCATTGGTCTGCCAGTATTTCCTATCCATAATTCAAACATTTGCTCAGATGAGATATTGAGAGTCATGTCTGAATTCCTTTTGAGTTTCTGGCTGGTAAAACTGGACAGGAAACACTAGGAATGGACCATGTTTGGGGGTACAGTCCCAACTTTCATTATGAGAATGTTAGAAGCTTTTATGATGTTCAAGTTCATGTGAGTATGCAGCTTGGGAAAGAATCCTTAGCTAGGTGATAAATGAAGAAGGTGTAGATATGCTCTCTTGGGAGAAAACTATATATTAAGAGAAGAGGGCATAGGAATAAACTCCATGTTAAGGGTTCACGGCAAAAATGAGCCTGCAATGTATAGTAGAGAAAGTGGCTAGAGAGATAAAAAGAAAGCCAGAGTACAGTATTAAGAAAGACAAAGAGAGAAAAATAAAAATAAGGCATGGTCCATAGCATTTAATGCTGCTGAGAAGGCAAAATGAAGATGAAAAATATCTACTGACTATACTGGAAACTGGAGGTTGTGTTAGCTGTCTTATTACAGCTTTGTGTTGCTGTAATATAATATCTGAGGCTGTACAATTTATTAGAAAAGAGGTTTATTTGGCTCATGATTCTAGTGGCTGGAAAGTCCAAGACTGGGCAACTGCATCTAGTGAGGTCTTCATCCTGTTTCTACTCAGGGCAAAAAATGGGAAGAAAGGGGAAGTGTACAAAGAGGTAAGAGGGCAAGCAAGGGAAAAAAAAAAAAAAAAAAAGAGTAAGCCAGAATCTTTTTAACAACCCTATCTGGCTGGAAATAATCCATTCCCGTGAGATGGGATTAATCTATTTGTGAGAAATCTGACCTCATAACCCAAACATCTACTAGGCCCAGTCTCCCAACACTGCCACACTGGGATTCAATTTCAACATTTTGGCAGGGACCAACCACATCCAAACCATGACAGAGGCCAACAGAGAACTTGGCAAAACTTGCTTCAGTAGATGATGGGGACAGAAAACTAAAGCTCGGGAGATCCTGCCATCCCTCAGTATTCAAACTCTCAGGTCTAGAATTTAAGGCTGTTTCTCAAATTCTTTCCAACTTAATCTTTCACTTACATTCTCCAAAATGTCTCTTTGCCTCAGCTGTGCCAACCCCTTTCTTGGGTCCCTATTCTATTTACATGCACCCCCTTGAATATCTTTGCCAGTCAAATCCATGAATTACCTTCATTAGCTGGCAGAAGCTTCAGGGTAAGAAGCATTTGTGAGAAGAAAAAAATTTTTAAATAAATGGGAAAGGTCATGGGTGAAAACAGAAGATATGTAGTATTATTCTCTTTAATGTTAGAGATGGCTAAGAAGAAATATTTGTACTAGGATGACATGTAATTAATTCACCATTGCTGAGTCAGTACAAATATTAATTTTATTGATATATGCTGGTGGCCGTTCACAATTGATGAAGAGGCTGAATGAACACAAACTTATTTGAATTTTTTTTCAGCTGTGTTCAATATTCTCCTATTTAATGATAGATTAAACAAGGTGGAAGACTTTTGTCTTTATTTTATTGATGAGGAAATTGAGAACTGACCTTTTCTAGCATTTATATAGAAATGGTTCAGTCTAATGGAAAATGTCTGGCCTTTGTTCTTTTTTTATTATTCTATAATTCTTTTAATTTTTATTTATTTATTTATTTATTTTTTATTAAGTCAAATACACATAGATCATGAATACACTTATCATATGTGGGGTACAATGTGTTCTTTTTTTATACAATCTGACATGGTTACATCAAACCAATCAACATAGCTTTCGCCTCATTTACTTGATTATTGTGTTAAGACATTTATGTTCTACACTTGACAGATTTGACTTGTACTCTTGCTATATGCTCCATAGGTGTGGTCCCACCTTTTACCCTCCCTCTATCAAACTTCTCCCCTCCCCTCCCCTCCCACTCTATTTCTCTCCTTCATCCTGGGCTATAGTTGTGTTCTATCTTTCATAATAAAGTGTGAGTAAATATAACTAGGTTTCATAGACGTACTGAGTCCTAGGATATGATCAATTTTGGAGAATGTTCCATGGGGCAATGAGAAGAATGTACATTTTTTATCTTTGGGATGGAGTATTCTATATGTGTCTATCAAGCACAGTTGTCCTAGGGTCTAATTTAAGTCCCTTATATCTTTGTTTAATTTCTGTTTAGAGGTTCTGTCCAGCTCTGTAAGAGGAGTGTTAAAGTCCCCTGTTATTATGGTTATAGTACATCATATTGCTCAAACTAATTAAAGTTTGTTTCAAGAATCTGGGAGCATTTAAATTGGGTGCATAAATATTTAGAATTGAAATGTCTTCTGGTTGTATTTTTCCATTGACCAATATAAAGTGATCATCCTTGTCTTTTTTGACCTTAGTTGCTTTAAATCCACATGCATCTGAAAATAAGATTGCAACCCCTCTTTTCTTCTGAATTCCATTTGCCTGAAAAAATTGTCTTCCCACCCTTAACTTGGAGTTTCAATTTGTCTTTTGAGGGTAGGTGTGTTTCCTTCAGACAGCAAATGGATGGCTTGTGTTTTTTAATTCAATCAGCCAATCTATGCCTCTTTAGTGGGGACTTCAAGTCATTAACATTTATTGAGATAATTGATAAGTGTGGTAGCATTCTATTCATCTTGTTTTGTGAAAATCCATTGCTTAGTTTTATCTTTTGCATCAGTGTGGAAGCTAGGTTCTGTCCTTTAATTTCTGGGTGCTTACTTTTATGGTGGTCCATTGTGATGGTTGGTGTGTAGAACAGGTTGAAGTATTTCTTATAGAGCTTATCTTATTGTGGTAAATTTCCTCAATGTTTGCATATCAGTAGAAGATTTTATTTCTCTAACAATTTTAAAGCTTAGCTTAGCAGGATATAGAATTCTGGGCTGGAATTGTTCTATTGAAGTAGATTAAAGGTAAATGACCATTGTCTTTTTGCTTGAAAAGTTTCATTAGAGAAGTCTGTGGTCACCCTGATGGATTTGCCCCTGTAGATCAATTGGTGCTTACTCCTGGCAGCTTGAGGAATCTATTCTTTTGTCTTGACTTTGGACATGTTCATCACAATGTGTCTTGGAGAAGCTTGGTTAGAGATGAGGCAACCTGGGGTCCAATATCCCTTTGAAAGGAGCATGTCAGAATCTTTGGTGATATTTTGGAAATTTCCATTTATAATATTCTCTAGTATGGCTTCCATTCCTCTGGAGCATTCTTCTTCCTTTTCTGGGACACGTATTGTTGTGTGACCCAAGACGCGAACGAGCAGAAGCTTTGCTGTAGGTGTAAAACTCGCTCCTGTAATTATTAAGTCAAGAAACAGACTATACACTCTGATATGGCGTATAGCAAAGTTTTTTATTCCAAGTTCAGGTTTTATACTTTTTCAGTCAGGTACACACTTAATCCCTTAACCATT
>CAUYPK010006797.1:0-20128 GCA_963574355.1 Loris lydekkerianus | reverse complement strand
TGTTGTATTTTTCCCTTGACCAATATAAAGTGACCATCTTTGTCTTTTTTGACTTTAGTTGCTTTAAATCCACAAGTATCTGAAAATAAGATCGCAACTTCTCTTTTCTTCTGAATTCCATTTACCTGAAAAATTGTCTTCCAACCCTTGACTCAGAGTTTCAATTTGTCTTTTGAAGCCAAGTGTGTTTCTTGCAGACAGCAAATCGATGGCTTGTGTTTTTTAATCCAGTCAGCCAATCTATGTTTCTTCAGTGGGGAATTCAAGCCATTAACATTTATTCAGATAATTGATAAGTGTGTTAGTATTCTATTCATCTTATTTTGTGAGAGTCCATTGCTTAGTTTTATCTTTTGCATCAGTGTGGAGGTTAGGTTCTGTTCTTTAATTTCTGGGTTCTTACTTTGCTGATGATCCATTGTGATGGTCAGTGTGTAGAATAGGTTGAAGTATTTCCTATAGAGCTGGTCTTGTTGTGGCGAATTTCCTCAATGTTTGTATATATATAAATGATTTGATTTCTCCATCAATTTTAAAGCTTAGCTTAGCAGGGTACAGAATTCTGGGCTGGAAATTCTTCTGTTTAAGTAGATTAAAGGTAGATGACCATTGTCTTCTTGCTTGGAACGTTTCATTAGAGAAGTCTGCAGTCACTCTGATGGATTTGCTCCTGTTGGTCAACTGGCACTTACTCCTGGAAGCTTGCAGAATCTTTTTTTTTGTCTTGACTTTGGATAGGTTCATCACAATGTGTCTTGGAGAAGCTCGGTTAGAGTTGAGGTGACCTGGGGTCCAATATCCCGCTGAAAGCAGTGTGTCAGAATCTTTGGTGATATTTGGGAAGTTTTCTTTTATAATATTCTCTAGTATGGCTTCCATTCCTCTGGGGCATTCTTCTTCCCCTTCTGGGATTCCTATTACTTGTATGTTAAAAGACTTCATAAAGTCCCATAATTCTGACAGTGAACGTTCTGCTTTCTCTCTCTTCTTTTCTGCCTCTTACTATCTGAGTTATCTCAAGAACTTTGTCCTCTACCTCTGAAATTCTTTCTACTGCATGGTCTAACCTGTTGCTGATACTTTTCATTGCATCTTTAAGTTCCCTAATTGACTGCTTCAGTTCCTTCAGCTCTGCTATATCCTTTCTGTATTCCTCATATTGTTCATCTCTTATTTGATTCTGTCTTTGGATTTCCTTTTGGTTATTTTCCACTTTATTAGCAGTTTCCTTCATTGTTTCCATCATTTGTTTCATTGTTTTCGTCATGTGTATTCTAAATTCCCTTTCTGTCATTCCTAACATTTCTTTATAGGTGGAATCCTCTGCAGTAGCTACCTAATGGTCCCTTGGCGGGATTGTTCTGGACTGGTTCTTCATGTTGCCTGGAGTTTTCTGCTGTTTCTTCATCATGAGTGATTTCTTTTATCTGTTTCCTGCCCTAATTTTCCGTTCACTTCCTCTTGCTCTTTAAGTTCCCATGCAGTTGCCAGTGGGTTTAGACCGATTGAACACACACGATCACTTGCCAGTTTTCCACTGTTTTTGTCCTCTTGGGGTCTGGAAGTCTCTTGCTGACTCCCTGTATCCTCACAGGGATGATTATAGGCAGATCCCACCAGCCAGAGATGCCTGGAGTCCTATCTCCCCAGACTCATGGTGCCCAAATGCAAGGAGGCTATTACTCGGCCGCCATCTTGCTCTGTGCTAGAGTTTTATTTCTGTTAAGTAGCTTGCTTAAAAAATGAAATGTATTTGGGGTGGAGCCTGTGGCTCAAAGGAGTAGGGCTCCGGCCCCACATGCCAGAGGTGGTGGGTTCAAACTCAGCCCCGGCCAAAAAAACTTTGTTTTGTCTGTAGACTTATCCTGAAGGTGTTTTCCACTTCCCAATGTTTCCTGAACCATCTCTTGGATGATCATCTGCTTTTTTAATTTTTAATTTTATTTTTTGTAGAGATGGGGTCTAGCAGTATTGCCCAGGCTATTCTCAAACTCCTGGCCTCAAGCATTTCTCCTGCCTCAGCCTCCCAGAATGCTGGGATTAGAGGTGTGAGCCACTACACAGCCAAGAGTATAGTTTTCAAGAACCCATGTGAAATACCATTAATGAGTACAAACTGTTTAAATCTGACACTTTTCTCTATAGAAGTAAATCTTCAGTGAATCTTGATTCTGGCTTAAGTGAGATTCCATTTTAACTGTTAATACAGTTAAATTTTGATTTGGTTGGTCATTTGGTGAAATGACCAAATGACATAACGCCTGTCCACCCAGGGCAGCTAAATTTTAGTTGTAACTTGGTGAAAATAGTGACCAAGACATTACCGAAGGCCTCTGGATTTAAATCTTGGCTTCCTTTTCCAGCTTCCAGCTTCTTATCTATATAGTTGGTATAACCATTCTTTTTCTAGATGGAGTTTGAAGAAAACAATTTAAACAAAGTACTTTAAAAGCAAAGATAGTTATGATGGCTCATACCTGAGTCCAGGAGTTAGAGACCAACCTGGACAACATAACAAAACCCTAGCTCTACAAAAAATTAAAAATTATCCAGGCACAGTAGGGCATGCCTATAGTCCCAGCTGCTCAGGAGACTGAGGCAGGAAGATTACTTGATCTCAAGAGTTTGAGGCTACAGTGGTGCCACTGAACTCTAGCCTGGGTGAGAGGGTTAGACCTAGTCTAAAAAAAAAAAAAAAAAAAAAAAAAAAAAAACAGGGGTTAAGCAGCCTGTGCACTTTACAAAAATTTGAATATCCTTTAAAGATTGTGTCCACACTGTGCTTCTAAAATTGAAATGGTTGGTTTATAACTTTTTTTTTTAGTTTATGTAAAACTCTCCTAGTAAATCTGGGTCCTTGTTTTAACATATTGGCTATTTAAATACAGAATACATGTGGAAATGAAATTATATTCAGTTCTAATGTTCAATTTTTTAAGAGACAGGGTGTCTGTACATGGGCTGGACACCATCATAGCTTACTGCAGCCTTGAACTCCTGGGTTCAAGGAATCCTCCTGCCTCAGTTTCACAAGGAGCTAGATGACAGGCACGTGCCACCATGCCTGCGTGGCTCACTCCTGTAATCCTAGCACTCTGGGACGCCAAGGCAGGTGAATTGTTTGAACTCAGGAGTTCTAGACCAGCCTGAGCAAGAGTGAGAACCGGTCTCTACAAAAAATAGAAAAACTAGCTAGGTGTTGGGGTGGGCACCTGTAGTCCCAGCTACTCGGGAGGCTGAGGCAAGAGAATCACTTGAGTCCAAGGGTTTGAGGTTGCTGTGAGCTGTGGTGCCATGGCACTCTACGGAGGGCAACACAGTAAGACTTCGTCTCAAAAAAGAAAAGAAAAAGACTAAAAAGGCCAGACTCAGAAGCATGGCAGATGACAGGATGGCTTTCACAGAATGTGAAAGCAGCAATTATAAACATTTTCCATGTGTTTAAAAAGGCAGAGGGACACAGGGAAATGTAAAGTGTAAGAATGGTAAGAAAAATAGAAAAAACTCAAATTGACCTTTACAGAGGAACAATATCTGAAATTTAAAACAATAAAAACTTGTCTTGAGCCTTTTGTGAATTTAGGTTTGTGCTCTTTTTATGTACCTGAGAGACTTTAAAAGGAACCAGCTAAATCCAAGCCTGTTTGACTTAACTTTCCTTCTCCTGCAAAGAGCTTTGCCTGGATTCTGGTGGCTATTATCAGGAAATCATTAACTTTGGGGACTTGCTACACCGATTAGTCACTTTACTATGGGTCATGAAGCCACAAGGTCTAAGGGTACTGTAGAAAGTGTCCTGTGAGTTCAAGTCTGGTCCAAGCCAGTACAGTTTTTTAAGTGGTGTCTGTAGAATCAGAAGAATAAGTTAGTGTTAAAGCTTTATAAGATTTTTGTATTGCAGCCTCTTCACTTATTTCCAGTATCATTTCACTCATTCTATAAATACTCCAAAAACACCAATTCTGTCAGCCATTGAGAGTGGCAGGGGAGAGCAAGAAAGCTTCGGTTCCTTCTCTTTGGGGGCTCCATTAAATCCAGTTCATAAGTGCACTAGGTGGTGTTGGGATTGGGACTCCACAGTGTTAGAAGGACGGAAGGGCCAGAGAAGACTTCCAAAGAAATTGATCCTTAAGCGGAGTCTTGGCGAACAGGTGAGATTTAGGTTAAAGGCTAACAAATTGAGGTTTATGAGGCTTTTCCTGAGTGGTAAGAGCCTCATACCCAGTAATGAATGTTTGGGATCACTGAGATAAGGACTTGGGTATGGGAAGCTTATTTTCAAGATGATTCCAGGGAGTGGAATGAGTGGAGAAAGTGAGACACTGGGAGAAGAGAAGGAGCTGGGTAGAGTGTGAACAACTAGAATTCACGGCCACTGGGGTATCCCCAAGGAGAAACTTAGAACGTGCCTCCAAATTCCCACCAGAGGATGGGGCTGCTGGACCTGTGATCTACCAACTCCTTTCACCCATTCATTGAAGGTACCAGCGCAGAGAATGACACCACACAGATCTGGGTTTTCTGAGTGCTTGAAAGCCTTTCTTGAAAGCCTGAGGTAGCAGAGCCACGATGGCAGCCCTGTGCTTGAGGAGGGATGCTGGCAGGGTTAATGCGTGTCCACGGTGAAAAAAGGTGGATTTCAGAGGTGTGATCCTTTGCACCAGGTCTGCTCCAGGCCCCTGCGGGCTAAGTGTCCCTCACCACCATTGGGTTTGGCCTGATGTGTTCATGGAAGTTTGAAGTACTTTTTAATTCAAGATAAGGGTGACTTTTTATTTAAAAAAAAAAAATTCAGAGCTCAGCACCTGTAGCTCAAGTGGCTAAGGCACCAACCACATACAACAGAGCTGGTGGGTTCGAATCCAGCCTGGGCCTGCCAAACAACAATGACAACTACAACCAAAAAAATAAAAAATTGCCAGGTGTTGTGATGGGTGCCTGTAGTCCCAGCTACTTGGGGGGCTGAGGCAAGAGAATCATTTAAGCCAGGAGTTGGAGGTTACTGTGAGCTGTGATGCCATGGCACTCTACCCAGAGCGACAGCTTGAGACTCTGTCTCAAAAAAAAAAAAAAGTCAAATAAAAATTCAGACTCCTAATTTCTCTTGAAAAATAAGATGGCAGCAGGGTCACACTCCCCCATGGCCATCAGCTGGGGCTAAACAGGAGCTGCACCTCGACAGCAGAAAACACATGGCCCCCTTCACAGCCACAGGCACCACTGCCCACATGCAGCTGTTACAGTGTGGCTCTCCAGGCTTCCACGTTTACGATCCCCTGGCATGGAGTGTTTAAGGAAAGAAGGAAGTTTGATATGTGTACGGCTAGAACTCAGGTGTATGCTTGAGAAAGGGAACAGGGGGATGGAGAGGTGAGAACTGAAGCCTCATCTGAAGACCTCCCTGCACTAGAAGTTCCTTGCACTAGTCCAGCCAATAAGAAGGTAAGTAGACACACAGGGACTGTGGTAAAGCTTTCTTCCGAGCCTTAAGGTTGAAATGAAATAGGGTGAAAGTACTACTGGGTTCTTTCAGCTGTGATACTGTCTAATTTGCCTTTACCGTCCCCAAATTCAATATATAGCATGTTCTCACAGGTCTAGAACTTATAGAGATGGGCCAGACAGACAGGGGTATGTTGGTAAGTGTTTAACAGTTACTCTGTGGAAGAGTAATTCAGATTTGTAATGCCTGCCAATTTGCATGGTGTAAATACTCCCCACCGTGGTTAAGCCCCCAATGTGAAGTCACTGAACTTGGGGAGAGATGTGCAATAGCACACCTTTATGTAATTTTTCTACCATACAAATATATTAATAAATAACCTTAAGAGAATGATAACAGCACAACATAAAATAATTAGGAAGTGGGGTGCTATTACCTTTGTTTTTAATATAATCTTTTAAATCATATACACAATGTTTATTTAACCTTTTGACTGCAAACAATGCCTGTAGGCATTCAACACAAGGTATGTGTTTGGTGTGAACAACTCCTATAAGCACATTTTGTTTCTCAGTGCTCCACAGTTAAAGGGTTAATAATAGTGTCTATGTTTAACAAAAGCTCACAAAATTCCTGGAAATTTAACAAGCCAAGTCTCCTGAGCCTTTTTGAGCCAGTTTTAGCACATCTTTGGGCCTGGGAGGTCGCTGGAGCCTCCTTTACCAGAAGGCCTCTGCTGTTCAGAGGTCCCATTGTTAGTGCGGTGGTGACACAGGGAAGGTAATTTATTTTGGGAAGCTCAAATCCCAGGACAGCTGCAGTACTGGCTCAGAGCAAGCTTGGTCTGGACTTGGCAGAGGACAAAAGGTTGAGTGAGACTCCCTCAGGAATCCCAAGACAGCTGAGGCAGCTGCTTTTGTGGGAGGTGTCCCCTGTGCCAAGTGCAAAGCTGTCAGTTGCACTGGGGCACACTCCCCTGAGGAGTGTGGGTGTGTGAGTTTCTCAGGCAACATGCTTTTTTACATTCACAGTTTTTCCACCCCGGTCTGCCTTTATCTTCACTCTCCATCATCCAAACTTTCAGCCAGGACAGGAAGCCAGATGTACATTCTTCGGATGCAGCGACATCGCAAGAGTGAGGAGCTATGCAGGGACATCACTTTTCTCCCAGCTATGTTTAGTGTTAGGCAGTGGTGACTAGCCTGGCTGTCCCTCATTCCTTCCTCTTTATCTTGGTTTAACTATAAATTGAGACACACAAAGTTTAACTAACTTGCCCAGAATCCTGCAGTAAGTGACAAGGCCAGACAGGCTGGCTCCAGAACATGTGATCTTAACTACTTGTTGGGGAGAAAAACTGTGGGAATGAAGTGGGTGTGGCATTATGAGGCAGGCCTGACAGACTTAAGGAATTTCAGAGGGCGCTGTTGGAGATACAGGAACAAAAAGGAGGGGGCTGGTTTGGTTCAGATTGGAGAGAAGTGAAGCCTGTGAACTTTGTTTGGAGAGGCACCTGACTAATGTGCACACATGTGTGTCCTCAGAAGCAAAGCAGCCTGCCTCTTTATGCTCAGTCTGGCACTTGCATGCCCAGGGACGCCTGGACCCAAGGGGAAATGGACTGAACACTACTTGCAGAGTCAATATTAAAGAATGACTGTCAATTTATTTTCTAGCTGTGATAATGATCTTCCTTTTCTTTCTTTCTTAAGGTTTTTATCGTAGTCTGTGGCTATTTCCCTGAGAACATGGGCCCAAGATCCACAGGAAATGTCACAATGCTGGAATGAAGGTGCTAGGGAAGATTCCAGGTTTACTTTGAGACATTTCTCCATGGCTTTAGGCAGATTGTATACCTGGGAGAGCTTTCCCCATACTCATGAGTTCAAAGGCTTACTCAGCAGAGCCAGCAGGGAGATGGTAGGGTTGCCTGAAAGGGACCAGAGTTTGGTGGGGAAAGAGCACGTCTCTAAGCAGCAGAAGATGGAGATTTGACGTGGACTCTTTCCTGATTTAGGGGCAGGCCTAAATCTCACTAATCTTCCTATGTTATCTTTTTTCCTACTTTTTTATTGATGTCTAAAATGCATTCAGCCTGTTTCTTATGTGTATAATACAAATGATGTTTTAATATCTTTTAGGGGTTTGTAAATAAAATATTTGCAGGGACTGTAGTATGCTTATCTTGGATTTGCTTTAAAAGAATTCATTTAGAATATGCATGGGAGGTTCTCTTTCAGAACATGCTTTGACATATTGCTAAATAACAAGGTTTTTCTTTTTTACCCAACTGAAGTGATCCTATTAACTGATTGCTTTGCTTCAGATTATTTCACCTGCCTGTTAAACAAATGTGTGGAACATCTTGTGATTTGTTCATTGCGAATAGCATGGGTGTACTTTTTCTTTCTGTTTTTAATTGCTTCTTAAGCTAAATATAATACAGAACCAGACTTACCACTGTTGTGCAGTATTATCATCCCACCTTCGTAAATTAGTTTTGGGGTGGGAGTCTGGGCAAAATAAATAAATAAAATAATCCATAGGGAGGGTGAAATGGATGTGAGTATGAAAAAGCAAGGGGGACTTTATGTTAATTGCTTAAACTGGGAGACGGACACCTGAGCTCTTATCATGCTCTTCTCTACTTTTGTGTTTAAGATTTTCATGGCAAAATTTTCAGAAATGGAGAGCCTGGGCAGCAAGAGACTTCAAGATGAAAAGGAAGAAGGAAGTCATGGGAAAGATGGTGCTAGAGGTGCCACCATAGAAAATTCTAAATTTTGCCAGAAAGCAGGTGTATTTTATATACCACCTCCCACGAGAGAAACATGACAAGGAGCTGTTCTGCACTGAGATGAGTTCATGGGTTTCTGAGTTGTGGGCTCTGGGCATCTGCAGTAATTGCTCTCTTGATGAGGTGGAAATCAAGAAAATGTTCTCTCTTTATTCTCTTTTTGTTTCCTATTTTCATTTCTCTACAAATGATAGGGCTGGAGGGGCTTCCCTTTTGCTTGGGAAAGGACTTGCAGTTGTCCTACGGGATTCCAGTTTTTTTTTTTTTTTAGAGACACAATCTCACTTTATGGCCCTCAGTAGAGTGCTATGGTGTCACAGCTCACAGCATCCTCCAACTCCTGGGCTCAGGCGATTCTCTTGCTTCAGCCTCCCAACTAGCTGGGACTACAGGCGCCCACCACAATGCCCGGCTATTTTTTTTTGTTGTAATTTGGCCGGGGCATGGTTTGAACCCCCCACCTTCGGTATTTGGGGCAGGCACCCTACTCACTGAGCCACAGACAATGCCCTGGATTCTAGCTTTTTAGTTGCTGTGTGATGTTGCTGTCATATTTTGAGTTGACCTCATGGAACTCTAAGACCATAAGAAGGTTGGGATGACTTCACATAGCAGGGCAGTCCTTAGAAGTTACATCGGCGGTGAGACTCCTGAAGAAATAATCCCCATTTAAAGTCAGATATGTACCCATGAGTACCCCAGAGCTGAAGAGTTAGATTAGGAAGAGAAGATCATTAGGCTTTATTTTAACTTTTTTTTTTTTTTTTTCAATTTCCTTGTGGAAATATAAGATTCAACTTTTGGACGCCTTTTAAATTACTGGCCTTTTTCTTTTTGTGACTCATTGCAGAAGCCTTTCAAGTTACCCCAAGTATAACCCCAGGTAGGACAGCATGGCTGGGCATAAATCAAGGTGGAACATACACCAGTGACCAATCCACTGATGGTGGGGATCCAAAGTATGCTTAATGTCCTGTTTGACCAATTTCAGACCTTTGTAGCAGCTTCTAACTTGTCTCACTAGCTCTAGGTCATTCTAAGAGTATTCTAAGAATAGTATTCTAAGAATGGTCATTTAAAAATTTTTTATAAATATAAACCAGGCACACTGTCATCTCGTCTACTTGGGAGAGGGGAAGATTGCTGCAGCCCAAGAGTTCAAGGCTGCAGTGAGCTAAGATCATGGCACGGCACTCTTGACGTGAGTGGCAGAGCGAGATTTCATCTTAAAAAAAAAAAATTGTAAACGGTCACAGGAGTGTGGGCAGTACAATTCTGATACTCTGAGCTCCTTCTCTAAAGGGATCAACACACCTATAAATGGTTTTAATGTAACTGAAAGCAAAGAAATGTAGGGTGAAGGAAACCTCTAATCTTCTCTATTCTTCTCCCAGCTTCTCCACAAGGGCCAAGTTTGTTAATCTGATCGGGTCAGAATCCAGGTTAGAAGCATGCAACCAGCAAAGGTTTCATCAGGCTCTACTGGCACCCAGATCTCCAATCACCTTCTTAAATGTGAGGAATCCTGTAATCATATTCTGTCCCCTCATCTGAAAATAAGCCCTTGGTTTCCTTGGTCCTAAAGAAAATACTTCAGAGATTAGTTTGGTTTAGCTATCCAGAGGTGATTTACTGCCATGGGAATTGTAACTGCTTGAGTAGAAAAAGGAGTAATTGTATTTGCAAAGCAATTAAAAACCAAGTGCTTTGTATGCTGCTTTCTGTGTGCTTTAGGAAAACTGGTGCCTTAAGTTGGCATTAAGCTCCTCAAGTGTTAAATAAGTTTTACTGCCACTCAGATAAAGTGAAGATTATTCCCACATTTCAAGCTCAGAGCCAGGTTTGATCTAGCTACCATTTTTTTCACTTTGATATCTCCAGGCAATTAACTTAATTTCTGAACATCTCAGGACTTACTCTCTCAGCAAACTTGGCTGAGGCCTAGCCATACTAGGCCTTTCTTTAAAAAAAAAAAAAAAAAAAAAAAGCATCAAAACATGCTTTGTAGCAGCCAATCATGTATATTTTGAGAACATGAGATCCAAGTGCCTGAATTCAGATGCTGCTGTGATTCCTGTATCCGTGGATAAATTGCATAACCATTCAGAGTCCATTTTCTCTTCTTTCTCACAGAGTTGTATGAGGATTAATGTGTCACTCTATGTGAAGCTCTTAGAACAGGGGCTGGAACCAGGTAAGCCCTCAATCTATGAGCACTTTTATTCAATATTCCTATATTCAATGGTTTTACAGCACCAAAAATTGTCACAATATTAAATTCTAATGAGAGGAGTCAACTTAGCTTGTCATATCTCTAAGTTTTGCTTTTTCACTCTTCATTGTCTGAAAATGCAATTGAAAAAAAGACAATTGCGTTCTTTAAAACTGACTTAATTTTCCCAGTAGTAGTATGTGAACACTGCAGCTAAAATATGTACTATTACTTTTCAGAATTTTTCTGAGTTTTATGTAATCACCTTTGGAACCCTGTGGTTTATTAAGCATTACTTACGTGGGCCAGGAGCAGTGTCTCATGCCTGTAATCTTAGTACTCAGGGAAGCTGAGGTGAGTGGATTGCCTGAGCTCAGTAGTTCGACACCAGTCTGAGCAAGAGCAAGACCCTGTCTCCACTAAAAATAGGAAAACTAGCCGGGCGTTGTGGCAGGCCCCTGTAGTCCCAGCTATTTGGGAGGCTGAAGCAAGAGGATCACTTGAGTCCAAGAGTTTGAGGTTGCTGTGAGCTGTGATGCCATAGCACTCTACCCAGGACAACAAAGTAAGACTCTATCTTTAAAAAAAAAACAAACAAAAAAAACCTACTACTTATTACTTACATGCTTTATTCTTTATGCTTTGAAAATGTGGTGACATATCTTCCAGCCCTCAAAACTAACCAGAACTCTCTGTCTCTGGGGTACACAACTTCTCCCCAAACTTGGCCAGAACTGTAACTGGGCCAAAATTGAGCCAGACAGGGCAGAGACGTTAGCTACAGCTTCAGATGATTGTTCTTTGTCACTTCCTCCCCACTGCCGCCGCTTCCCATCCCAAACATTCTCATCTCTTTAGAAAATATTGGGCTGATTAAGAACAGGAAGTCAGTTTCCTGATAAATATTATTGCTGCAGGGTAATCCTTTAACCAGCCTCCCTTCCTCAAACAAAGCTTCCCTCACTTGGGATCCTGGTCATTCTGCTAAGGAAAATCGTGAACAAGTTTCTTGCTGATGCTAACATTATAGTCTAGGGATTTCCAGAGCCCAGAGGTTGACCAAAGCTTCCTTTGGCTTCTCTGAGGTCACATGGAAAGGCAGCAGGCTCAAGAGAATGTGTTAGGTTTTGAATTTTGTTGACAATTGTCTTGTTTTTCTTACTAGGTGCACTGACTCTCTCATTCAACACACATTTATCAAGTCGGGCTCTGCTTGCTAACAAAAACCAAAACCAGCTTCTTCAGATGAAGTTGAGGGAAAAATACTTGTAAAACAGCTTTAGTTCATAATTCCATGGAATTTTTTTTCTTACGTCTGATATTCAAAGGGCAGTTAATAACTAAAATCATTTTTGAAATCTGAGAAATAAAGTAAGTAAAGTTGTCTGCCTCCAGCAACAAAAAGGGGTGTTAAAGGCAAAGTATTTAAATTTGTGTAATGTATATTACATAAAAATGAGGGGAATAACAACTTTTCTTTTTTTTTTTTTTTTTTTTTTTTTTGAGATGAGGTCTTACTCTATGGCTAAAGCTGGAGTGCAGTGGTGTAATCACAATCATATGTAGGGCTCAAATAATCCTCCTACCTCTACCTCCTGAGTAGCTGGGACTATGGGCCTATGCTACCTGGCCAGCTAAATTTTTTGTTATTTATTTATTTATTTATTTTGAGGTAAGGTCTTGCTATGTTGCCGAGGTCAGTCTGAAACTCCTGGCCTCCAGCAATCCTCGAGGATTCTGGCACTTGAATTCTAAAGTGCCAGAATTAAAAGCATGAGCCACCACACGGTTCTTCAGGCCTCTTGCAGTCAATGTCTAGCTCTGTGCCTAGCACAGAGGAGGTGCTCACAAACATCTAGTCTTAAGAGCTTATCCACCCACATCACCTAAACCAAGGTAGTGTCCTAGGCTTGTTGCACGCTCTCCCCACCCAATTCTAGCTAGTCACTAGATCTTGTCAATTTACCTACTAGGTGCTACTTTTTTCCTGCCCCATGCTCTCTGCCCCTGCTCCAGGTCAGCTGATCCTTATGGATCATTGGATTTATGTAGGAAATGATTTCCCAACTGGTTTTTGGCCTCAAGTGCTGCCCCACCAACCTACTCCTACAAATCTTTCTAAACTAAGGCTGACTGGATCTTTTCCTCTGCTAAGAAAAATCAGCCTTCTCTTGCCTATATGATGAAGTCTTTGACATCATATAAAAATAGCAAGCACTTTCATATTTCTTACTCTGTTTTCTTATAAATGTTTCATACAGGTTAATTTTATCCCTGCAACAACTTGATGTAAGGATTACTATAATAATTTCCCTTTGACAGGTGAAGAAACTGAGGCACAGAGGTCAAATAAAGTGCTTAGAGTCAAACTGCTAGTAAGTGACACAGCAGGATATTAATGGTTTTCCATGCTCCTGCTTATTTTCACAGCCTTATTTCTGCCCTTTTCTGCCATGTGCTTTATCCTCCAGCAATGGCACGCTGCATGCCATTCTCACCCTACCCATATCCATGCCCCATCCCTCTCTATACTTTGCTTCTGCTAAGTGCTCTTTCTGGAATGCCCTTCCCTGTTGACTCCTTCACAAACTTCTACCGTTCCTTCAGACTTGGCCCCAGCAGTCTTCTTCTGTGAGTCTTCCCACCTTATTCCTTGTGTTGCCCTTGTATTCTATGCTCACCTCCAAATATCTGAGGGACTGCTTTGTGTTAGCCATGAGACTGACAATGGAGACCAAGAGCTAGAGGTGGTCCTCAGGAGTTTGCAATCAATTAGGGAAGAGGCAAAAAACAAAACCAAAAAACCCTGAGTAGTATGAGCAATCCAGGAAAGGTAAACACAACACACTTTAGGAGGATACAGAAGGTCCAAGAGTCCAGACTGGGGTGTGGGAAAGACCTTTCCAGAGGAGATGATTTCCAACTCATGCATGGAAGGGAATTCACAGGATGGAATTGGGGAAAAGAAAGTTTTTTAGGCAAAAGGAAGAGTATTTGCAGATTCAGAGCCAAGACAACTCATGGTAGGATTGGGCAAGTTGTTGAGTGTATTTACGTAGTTTTTTATGTCACCTACCTGACTGAGCTTTTTCAGGATGTCAAATCTCTTGGGCCTGATTCAAGGAGGTCTCAATGGAACTAGATGAGAATTTCAATCTGAAATTTCTGGGCCTCTGCTTCACTATCTGTCAAATGTAAGGGTGGTGTGAGGTGCTTCCTGAAGTCCTTTGGATTTTCTGAGATTTTATCACCCTACATAAAGAAAAGCAGACAGGCAGGAGGCCATCAGCTGGGAGTCCTGGGAAGCTGGAGAGGATATTCAATGCCCTGATTTTTGCCTATAGGTGAAAAAAGAAGGTGATGGGGAATGGTAGTTGAGGCAAACTTTCCCCACTGCATATAGGAAGTGGAAAGCCTCTTGCCACCAGTCCTGAGGCTGAGTGTGGTGTCTGAAAGCCACTTAGAAATGAAGAGTCCCCATGGAGACCTGAGAGGCTGAATATACAAATGGTCCATGGCCAAACTATACATAAAAATAGAACTCACACTGACACCCTGCTGCAGCCAGCCCAACAGTAAACAATCCAGGAAGTCACACTATTAATACTGACTATGGTAACTAAGTCAGGAAGACAAATAATATCCCTGCAGTAGTGGGCGCAAACAGCCAGAACTTAATTAACAACCAACAGCTTCCCAGATTTTTGCATTGGCTTCCAATTTAGGACCAACAGGAAAAAGCCAAATACGTGGTCCTGAGCAATTACATAGGATGTTACTTCTTGTTAGCTGCTACAGTCTCTCTGTGACAACCGCTACAAGCCTTCCCTTTTCTCTCAGCTATAAAGCCACCTGCCTTTGGGTCTCTGCCAGAAGCAAGTGATGGTGGCTGACTTCCTCACTAGGGCCAGTTCTGAATAAATGGCCTTTGCTCATTCTCATTTGGGTAGTCTTCATTCCTGTTCACAGACTGGAAAAGGTTCCATGAAACTCTGGGTGTTCTGTTTATTTTCCTTCCATCTTGGATTCATGTTCTGCATGTTTGTACTGGAAAGAGCACCATTTTTATGAGGTCAGTGGTAGCACCTGGATTCCCAATACTGCCACTGGTGCTGTGACAGCCAGCAAGCCTTTCACCCTTCTCCTGTCTGCATTTCCTTACCTGTTAAATGGGACTAAAATTGCTTGCTTCAATGCTGGAGCTAGGCCCCATGGTCCTTGGGGTTCACATCTTGGGGTGCACCTCTCAGCACTTTTTCATTAATCCCAGTCAAATCAAAACAGACTAAAACACTTATGGACTTTATTTGTAAAGACCGTTGCAAGGAGGAGACTATTGTAATAGAGAGCAAGCTGACCACAAAAGCTCCAAGAGTCTCCAAATAGACCTCAGATGTGTGGTTGCCAATGGTTGCTCCATATTCTAAGGCAGGTTGAAGGTGGGACAAAGTCCGGTGGCTTGTGGAGGGGAGAACCTAACTAAGGTCTGGTCAACTCTCATTAGCAGGTGTTTTGTCCAGATTGGTCAGTGGGGACAACTTGGGTAATCATTTGTGAGATAACACTTGGAAGGTCTGCATCTGGCCTTGTTTGAGTAAATAAGGGGGCATCCACCAGTCTTATCTCAGTCACCTGGGGAAGAGCGGTTCTTTGCAGTAAGCAGCTTAGAAGCACAAAGGGAAGGAGGATTTTCTGAGTGCCATTTTCTCGTAGTACAGGGCTCAGGCAAAGTTCCACACTGTCGTCCATCTATGGATGAATGGCTAAACAAGACTTGGCATATGCACTCAATCAAATGTTATTCAGCCTTAAAAAGGAAGGGAATTCTGACACATAGCATAATGTGTATGAATCTTGCAGACATTATGCTAAGAGAAATAGGCTGAACACAAAAAGGCAAATATTGTGTGATTCCATTTCTATGAAGCTTCTGAAGTAGTCAAATTCATAGAATTGACAAATGCAAGGTAGAATGATCACTGCTGCAGTGAGGGTAGCGGGTGGAGAGGAGAGTGGAGAGTTGTTGTTTAATGGATATAGAGTTTTAGTTTTGCAAAAAGAAAAGGAAAAGTTTCTGGAGACTTGGTACAATAATGTGCACAACAATGTAAATATATTAACAATACTGAACTATACACTTAAACATAATTAAGGTAGTAAATTTAATGTTGTGTGTCTTTTACCACAATTAAGAATTTTATAAAAGTCATCATTACCATTCTTCCATTTGGTTCAAGGTTAATAATAAATATTTATCACTGCTTGGGCACAGTGGCTCACGCCTGTAATCCTAGCACTCTGGGAGGCTGAGGCGGGTGGATTGCTTGAATTCAGGAGTTCAAGACCAGCTGGAGTCAGAGCAAGACACCCCTATCTCTAAAAATAGCCAGGCATTGTGGCAGGCATCTGTAGTCCCAGCTACTTAGGAGGCTGAGGCAAGAGGATCACTTAAGCCCAAGAGTTTGAGGTTGCTGTGAGCTATGACACCACAGCATGTCTACCGAGGGTGACGAAGCGAGATTCTGTCTCAAAATAAATACATAAAAATAAAAATAAATATTTATCACTGAACGCCTCAGAAGTAATCATAAATCCCTTGAGTGGGAGAGAAACAGGGTCTAAGAAATAGTCTCCTAGGCGACACCTGTGGCTCAAAGGAATAGGGTGCCGCTCCGTATGCCAGAGATGGCAGGTTCAAACCCAGCCCCAGCTAAAACCTGACATAAATAAATAAATAAATGAATAATAGTCTCCTGAAGACTCTTATTTGTGTTATGCCTGGAAAAGCAGCTGAAACATCTATTGAAAGGTAATGGGAAAGATCAGTTGTTTTACTATCTTACTGATAAGACATCTTCTGATAAAAATGACCAAAATGAAAAAGAGAAATATTAATATAAAAGGTGATGTTAAGGTAAGATGCCCTGAGTTGGATCCTGAGGGTATCCAGTGCAGTGAATTCCAAGAAGTTGGTAGATGAAAATCTTTTCATTCTGCAGTACCACCCACTGAGTCTGTGGGAGCTGAGATGTCAATGCTCTTGGCACTATTGCTCAAGTTCTTGGTTACCTCTCATATTAGGGCATTCATGACCAGAGCATTTCATCAGACTTCCTTGTGGCCCAGAGTCTTTTCCAGGGAGAAACTTGCTCCTGCACGGACTTTTTCTGTGATGAGTCCTTTAAAGTGTCTGTCAAGTCATCAAGGCTTTAGCTGACAGTACTTCCTTAGATGTTGGAGAGAATGGCAGCTATAACCTAGGCAACCTAGAGTTCCAGTGAAGATCAGATATTAGTTCTTGGTGACACCAAGGCAGGAGGGAGGGAGAAAAATTGGAATTGTTAATTTGGAGGAAAACAAAAGAGTTGAAAATTTGGTAGGTGTTGACAATGTGTGCAAGATGACAGGATATGACACAATCTGCGTGTGGTGAGAAAACTGGTTTTTCATATTCATCAATTACCTTCACTTTACAAGAGATTCTAGTTCAAAGACAGTGAACAGGAGCAAAGTCTGGTAACTTTCACAGGGAATGCTATAGTTTTCCATAGAAATTTTTTCTACAGATACCCTCCATTTTGACCAAAATAATCTCAAGGAAAATTACTCTTGTTCATAAAATTGGTTGCATTAAGTTTGGCCTAATTATTTACACAGGTGCAGCACAAATGGTGATTTAACCTATGGACTTTTGAAGTTTGCTTTGTGGAACAGTTCATAAAGAATTTCAGAATGGACTTTTAAAAGCCTCTTAAGCAGTGATTTTCAACCATTGTGCCGTGAGAGGATCTTAGGTGTGCCACGAAAGTGGCAAAGATCATTAATTAAATTATTTTCAAAAGAAATACAAAGCATAAAGTATTTTTTTATTCTTTTTTTTTTTTAATCAACATAATTTAAGTATGCTGTGGAAGTTTAACTATAGGTTAAAGTGTGCCATGAGATTAAAAAAAGGTAGAAAAACACTGCTCCCGAGGCTACTAAGTCAGGCCCTGAAGAAGTCACATCAGACTTCACCTGCATTACCTATAGATTCCGGTGAACTCCTCTCTTCTCGAGGTCCCTCAAATACTTTAAGTTTTCTTGACACACTGGGAACATTGTGTCTCATCTGTAAGACTGGGACTCCTGTAAGTAAGCCAGGCGCTAGGCCAGATTTCCAAAGAGGCCTTTGTAAGCATTGGTTGCATAAAGTCAATCTTAGTTCCTCAAAACTAACCCAACCAGATTTTATATCTTTTGTATTAACCTGGATGGAGTTGAAACACATTCTTAGTAAAGTATCACAAGAATGGAGAAGCAAGAATCCAGTGTACTGAATTCTATTATGAAGCCAGTAGACAGTCTAATACACGCTCACATAAGAGAAAAACTCAATTCAACCCAGTTGGTGGTTGGGGGAATGAGAGAGAGGGGAGATGGGAGAAGGGACAGGGATGGGTGTGCTCCCACTTAATGGGCACAGTGCTAGAGTGTAGGGCACACCTTTTGGGGGCAGGACACAAATGTAAGAGGGACTCTACCTAACAAATGCAAATATTGTAACCTAATTCTTTGTACCCTCAAATTAATCTGAAACAATCATGATTTTAAAAAACTAACCATATCTGATTCATTCTCAAATATGACATTCTTTTTCAAAATAAGTTTTGTTATATAACCAATGTTTCTGATTATGTTACGTTAATAAGGAGAACAGATTCTTATTGAACCTATGCAAATAATTATATTGCCATGGAAATAAGAATACACAAAAAATTTCTGAATTCTAGAGAAATCAAACAGGAAGAAAAAAACATTACATTTCTTTTTACATTTCTATTTTTCAAAAGCATGGTTATTTAAGTTGTGATAGGTAGCTTAAAAGAAAAGAAAAAGTAGTTCCTTATATCTAGAGAATAGAATATTTAAGGATCAGCAAATTCCAAACAAAATCCAAATCATTCCTCATCGGTTCACTCAGTTCTAACTCATGTTCTGTTCCGTCTCAGGTCAGTAGTCTCATGAACCCATTTGCTTCTTCATTACAATGCTGGAAATCCAGAATCAGCCTAATGATACAGGCTCAGAGTTACTTAACCAAAATTATCAGAGGCCTGTGCCCATGAGTATGTGGTGTAGTCCTTTCCCATGTTACTCTGAGACCATCCTTTGTTAATGTCAAAACACTCTGATTTGTAAGTGTTTTCAGGGAATCATCAAAATAAAACAAAAAACTATCTGTAGATGACACAAAATTTAAAATGACTATGGCAAACTTAGTAATAATAATTTTCAAAAGTGAAAGATATGATGCATTCACTACAAAATTAATGCAATTGGCAGTGAAATTTGTTGTTTTTGTGGCATGTAAAACAAAATAGTCATAGAAATAAATATTTATTTATTTATTTATTTATTTATTTATTTTTTAATTTTTTTTTTTAGTCAGAGTCTCACTCTATCACCCTGGGTAGAATGCCGTTGCATCATCTTAGCTCACAGCAACCTCAGACTCTTGGGCTCGAGTGATCCTCTTGCCTCAGCCTCTCAAGTATTCTGAGACTACAGGTACCCATCACAATACCCAGATAATTTTTTCTATTTTTAGTAGAGACGGGGGGTGGGGGGTCCTCATTCTTTTACAGACTGGTCTCAAATTTGTGAGCTCAAGCAATCCACTTGCTCCTCCCAGAGTTCCAAGATTATAGGCATGAGCCACTGCACCCAGCTTAAAGTTAATTTAAAACCAAATAACAGTAGACAATTTTAAAGGGAAGCATAGGAGCATGAAAGTCAACATAAAGCACAAAAAATTATTCTTTTTTTTATTAATATTAAATCATAGCTGTGTACATTAATGCGATCATGGGGCACCATACACTGGTTTTATAAACAGTTTGACACATTACAGAAAATTATTCTATTGAGACAGAATTTTGGCCTTTTAGGCAGAAATGAGTTAAAAAAATTAAAGCCTTTATAACCTCTTAAGAAGTCCAGTAGAGGACCCACACCTTTCACCATTAACTAAGATAGACTCTCACTGGATTAAAGATTTAAACTTAAGACATGAAACTATAAAAATACTAGAAGAGAGTGCAGGGAAAACCCTTGAAGAAATCGGTCTGGGTGAGTATTTTATGAGGACCACCAGGGCAATTGAAGCAGCTTCAAAAATACACTACTGGGACCTGATCTAACTAAAAAGCTTCTGCACAGCCAAGAACACAATAAGTAAAGCAAGCAGACAGCTCTCAGAATGGGAGAAGATATTTGCAGGTTATGTATCCGACAAAGGTTTAATAACCAGAATCCACAGAGAACTCAAATGTATAAGCAAAAAAGAACAAGTGATCCCATCTCAGGCTGGGGAAGGGACTTGAAGAGAAACTTCTCTGAAGAAGACAGGCGCACGGCCTACAGACATATGAAAAAAAATGCTCATCTTTAATCATCAGAGAAATGCAAATCAAAACTACTTTGAGATATCATCTAACTCCAGTAAGATTAGCTCATATCACAATATCCCAAGACCAGAGATGTTTGCGTGGACGTGGAGAAAAGGGAACACTTCTACACTGCTGGTGGGAATGCAAATTAATACATTCCTTTTGGAAAGATGTTTGGAGAACACTTAGAGATCTAAAAATAGATCTGCCATTCAATCCTATAATTCTTCTACTAGGTATATACC
>CAUYPK010006794.1:0-22070 GCA_963574355.1 Loris lydekkerianus | reverse complement strand
CAACTGTCTGAATGGCTCTTAGCCTGGGAGACAGAAACCAATTCTTGCCCAAAGTTGCTGGGAAATTAGTTTCGCCCCGTGGGCCGGTGTGCAGTGACTCAGACGCCCCCCGCCCGGGGGTGGGGGTGGGGGGGGGGTGAGGTTTGTGGGCTCCAGGGTTTGAACAAGATTGATGTTGTCATGAATGTGAAGCAGGCCGGGAGAGCTGAGGGAGGAGTGCCGGGAGGCAGGGCAGGGATGACCTTCTGTTTGCTTCTCCCTCCCCTTCTGGATGAGCTGAGGTTTTGTGCAACAGGGATGCCTCAGCCGCTTACCATGATGGCAGAGAAGGCAGAGGGCTATGGGGAGGGACGGGGGGGAGGGGTAAAACTAGTTGTTGGTTGGACTAATATAGGTGGGCGTCTCTTCCTGGTCACTTAGTGTGACCTTGGGTAAGTAGCTTACCCTGTCTGAGTTTCCATCTCCTTGTCTGTCAAAAGGTTATAATAATAGCAGCTGGGGTTTGGGGTTGCCACGAGGATGAGTGAGTGGATGTATATAACAAGCCAAGCTTAGCCTGGCGCCTGGAACATTGTGTGCCATCAGTAAACACGGGCCATTATTATAATAAGACTGGGTTTTACGTGGTCCCTTTCTTTTTCTTTCCCCAAACATTTCCATCCCTCAGACTCCTAAAAACTAATATCTAAAAGCAAATACGAAGGCTGGGCACGGTGGCTTGTGCCTGTAATCCCAGCACTCCAGGAGGCCAAGGCAGGTGGATCTCCTGAGCTCATGGGTTAGAGACTAGCCTGAGCAAGAGTGAGACTTGTTTCTAAAAATAGCCGGGCATTGTGGCGCATAGCTGTAGTCCCAGCTACTCGGGAGGCTGAGGAAAGAGAATCGTTGAGTCAAGAGTTTGAGGTTACAGTGAGCTGTGATGCCACAGCACTCTACTGAGGCTGACAAAGTCAGAGTCTGTCTCAGAAAAATAAAAATAAATAAATAAATAAATAAATAAATAAATGAAAGCAAATACTAGCCAGGCATGGTGGCTCATGCCCATAATCCTAGCACTTTGGGAGGCTGTGATGGGTGGATTGCTTGAGCTCAGGAGTTCAAGATTAGGTTCAGCAAGAGCCAGACCCCATCTCTACTAAAATAGAAAAACTGTGAAGGTGTTGTGGCAGGCACCTGTAGTCCCAGCTATTTGGAAAGCTGAGGTATGAGGATCATTTGAGCCCAAGAGTTTGAGGTTGCTATGAGGTACGATGCCATGACACTTTACCCTGGGCAACAAAGAGAGAATCTGTCTAAAACTAACTAAATAAATAGTAAAAAATAAAGGCAAATACTCACCCAAATTTGAGAAATTTCAGAGAAATTTCGGACACACACGCAGACACACACATGCATACACGTATGAGAGAGAAATATACACACAGAGAGAGAAAGAACCAGGGAGAGGCAGACGGCTCTGCCACTCACCAGCTGTGCGACCCATCATGTCATCACTCAGTATCTTGGCTTGTGCACCTATGCAATGGGGATGGCAGTAGCCTCTCCTTTGTAGGTTTGACGTGAGGATTAAATGAGTACATATAAAACACTTGACAGAGTGCCTGGTATACACAGCAAATGCTCAATACATGGGGGTAGGCAGAATTCTGAGCTGCCCCCCACAATAGCGCCCCCTGGTGTGCACACCCTGTACAACCCCTCTCCTCCTGAGTGCAATGGGAGCTGTGACAACCAAGGGATTATTTGCCTGCAGGGCCCCAAAACTTGAGTTATTACTGTAACCACATTTGCCTATGGACTTCTGTTGTTTTTGTCTGCCCAATGTACTTCCCTCTTTTTCTGATAAGAGTATCTCAGTTTGGCTGTGAGCAATGACCCAGACTCCATTGCCTGTGTTCTTGGTTAAGATTGGTTCCTGCACCACATGGCCAGGGCATGGGCATGTACCCATACCAGACAAACTCATTTCTCTGACACAGGAATTTGAATCTTGTGAGAAAGAAGCAAGAATGGAAAACAGCTGAAGCATGGCTTTGTCAATAAAACTTTATTTACAAAGCAGATGATGGAAGGGGAAAGAAAAAACATTATGTCATAAGGACATATGCCCAAGATTGTTTACTGCAGTTTAATTTACAACCAAGATGTGGAAACAACCTAAATGCCCATCAACTCAGGAATGGATTAACAAACTGTGTGGTACATGCATACATATAAATACATATATATATTCAGTCATAAAAAAGATGGTGACTTCACATCTTTTGTATTAACCTGGAAGGAGCTGAAACACATTCTTCTCAGTAAAGTATCACATGAATGGAAAAGCAAATATCCAGTGTACTTGATACTAATGTGAAGCTGGTAGATGATTTAATTCATGTCCACATAGAAGCAAAACTAATTTCAATTCAAGTTGGGGGAGGGGATGTGAGGGAGGGAAGAGAGGACGGGGGTTTGGAGTGCTCCCAGTGAATGGGCACAACGTAGGGGTGTATGGCACACCTTCTGGGTGCAGGACATAACTACAAGAGTGACTCTACCTAACAGATTCAAATATTGTGACTTAATTGTTTATGTTCTCACATTAACCTGGAAAAAAAAAAAAAACAGTTGGTGGGCCATATTTGGCCTATGGTTCATAATTTGCAGATCCCTGAACTTCATGGTAATCTTGAGGCGGGGAACGGAGTAAATGACATTTTAAAGTCTATTCTGCCCTAAAATGTCTTTATGTGAAATAATGATGACAATGTTATTGAGATTTTTGAGCGCTCCTCAGTGATTCCAGTGGGTAGGCAACATTAACAAATACTATTCTCAATGTTGCTGCTTTTCTTTTTTTAAAAGACAGGGTCTTTCTCTGTCACCCAGGCTGGAGTACAGTGATACAATCATAACTCACTGTAACCTTAAATCCCCAGGCTCAAGTGATCTTCCTGAGAGGCCAGGCCTGCGAATGTGCAACACCAAGCCTGATTCTTTTTTTTTTTAGGGACAGGATCTTGCTATGTTGCCCATCTGGTCTTGAACTCCTGGTCTCAAGTGATCCTTCCTCCTTGGCCTCCTAAAGCACTGAGATTGTAGACAGGAGCCACCACACTCACCTCAATATTGTCCTTAATATTCTACAAAGCCAGTGGTTTCTCCAGATAAGGCATGCGAAGTCTCCCCAAATGCTTTGATTGAGTGTTTACATTTTCAGGTAGCCATCTCTGTAAAGATTTTTCAAAGAATAACTTGCAGTGAATGCTTTTCTTGCTAGTATTGGAGAATAGGTATACAAATTATTAGTGCATACCTGGGGAGAGTCACAGAGTGATCACCCTCTTGCTAGTGTGTTAATTGGCACCTGGAGAAGATGGGGTTCCTGGGAATAGGTTTCTCAGACTATTCATAGTGATCGTACTCATTACACACTCATCATCACACACACACACACATACACATGAGCTCCAGACAGATTCAGCAAACAGCAGGTTCATGAAAAGGTGTCAAGGTTTGTTATTGCAGGACTTCTCAGAGCCTTCTCAGAACATTTCAGTGCACACCCATTTCTCCAACAAGCACAGATTACACGTCTACCACGTGTTGCCCACTGTCATGGTAGTGTGGACACCGTGGTGAACAAAATAAAACACGGACCTTGCCCTCAAGGAACTTATACTGTAGAGGGGAGACCAACAAATAAACAAATATGCAAGTACAAATTATGACAAGTGCTACAAAGAAAAAGAGAGTGGTAGGGGAGAAAACAACAGGTGGGCAGATGTCCTCTAGATGGACAGGGTAGTCAAGAAAGACCTACTTGAAGAAGTGACATTCCAGCTGAGCCCCAAAGTTTGCAAAGGAGCCAGGAATGAGACAGGGAAGAACACGCTGGGGGCCGGGACCTGCAAAGCCTGAAATATTGATGAAGCCTTACTTTGTAAATACTGTGAAGTATTCCAAGTAATAAGAGTAGAGAAAGAGCCAAAGAAAGTACAGGTTGAGGTCTATTATAAAGAATCTTAAATGTCAGGCTCGGGAGCCTGTACTTAGCTTGGTAAATAATAGAAGACTTTGTATATCTCCTCAGTAAATTAGGGTATGGCAGGTTTATTTAGAATCCAAGGTTTTTCTCAGGACACTGTAAGTACAGAAACAAGAGACTCCCTTTACTAAAGTCAGGCTGAAATAATATAAATTCAGTCACATACATAAACTGATACTGACCAAAACCATTTTTACTACTTGGCCCTTTACAAAAAAATGGTTTTGGGCCCTGCTGTAAAGGCAGAGCTACTCAAGGTGTGGTGGGTAAGTGAATATTATAGATTCATGGGCTGTTTCTGGTTAAGAACAAGGAAAGGGCAGACATTCAGAGTAAGCATTTTCAAGCTCCTACAGCGGCTGGACGTTCCATGGCATTTAAGTGCGTGGCTGGTGGACTCGT
This sequence comes from Loris lydekkerianus, assembly GCA_963574355.1. Taxonomy (NCBI): domain Eukaryota; kingdom Metazoa; phylum Chordata; class Mammalia; order Primates; family Lorisidae; genus Loris; species Loris lydekkerianus. The sequence continues at coordinate 17,635 of CAUYPK010006794.1, read as the reverse complement.
CTTGTTGAAACTTCCTGGGTGTTTTTTTGTTTGTTTGTTTTTGAGACAGAGCCTCAAGCTGTCATCCTGGGTAGAGTGCTGTGGCCTCACAGCTCAAAGCAACCTCCAACTCCTGGGCTTAAGCAATTCTCTTGCCTCAGCCTCCCAAGTAGCTGGGACTACAGGCGCCTGCCACAATGCCAGGCTATTTCTTTTTTTTTTTTTTGGTTGTAGTTGTCATTGTTGTTTGGCAGGCCCAGGCTGGATTCAAACCCACCAGCTCTGGTGTACGTGGCTGGCGCCTTAGCCACTTGAGCTACAGGTGCCGAGCCTTCCTGGGTGTTGTCCAACTCACGCAGTGATTTGTACTGGGATAAGCTGCAGGCATGACGATAGGACTACATCTTGGTCTGTGGCAGATGAAGGGCGAACCAGAACTATCCTTCATCACAGTTATTCTGAGAAGCCCCGCTGTGGAGTATTCTACCGCGTGACTGTGAAAACAATTGATTCGCCCATTCCTCAGTGGACAGAGGTTCTGACTTGCTCTGCTAAATATGGCCCCTGTGAGGCTGACTGTAAGAGATTCTGACATGTGGTGTTCATCTTATGGTTTGGTTGTAGTTCTTGGGTGGAAGCTGCAATCGTAAGAAACTCTTCCATTGAACCTACACTGTAACCCCCTATATGGGACACAAAGCTGGGAGGAGGGATTGCCTAGACTGACCCCATCCTTCTACTGTGTCCCAGAGAGGAAAAGTGACTTCTCCAAAATTATAAAGTAAGTTAATGGTTGAGCTGGAGCTAGATCCAGGTGTCCCAGAAAGAGTCTGAGCTTTGGACATTGGTTCCAGCCACACACTAACTACATTATATGGGGAAAATTCTTAGAACCCTCTGAGCCTCAGTTTCCTTCCTCATCTGTAAATGGCAGCTATAATAACACTTTGTGGAAAGAGTTTTGGGTTTTTTTTGAGAGAGAGTCTCACTTTGTCACCCTTGGTGGAGTGCTGTGGCACCATAGCTCATAGCAACCTCGGACTCTTGGGCTCAAGTGATTCTCTTGCCTCAGCCTCCCAAGTAGCTAGGACCACAGGCACAATGCCTGCCTATTTTTAGAGATGGGGTCTTGCTCTTACTCAAGTTGGTCTCAAATCTGTGAGCTCAGGCAATCCACCTGCCTTGGCCTCCCAGAGTGCCAGGATTACAGGCAGGAGCAACTGCACCTGGCCTGTGGGAAGGATTAATGAGATAATGCTGGTAGGTGCTTGGCACAGGCCAGGCCCCCATCATGTACCCAGAGAAGGGCCTCCAATTTTTTGCCTACCCCAATCTGTTTGATTGTCATGCCCTCACTGTCTCACGGTGACGTGGAAGGGTTTCAGTGGTCTTAAAAACTTTCTGCAGAATGTCAAGAGAGACAGGGCTTCTTTCACATTCCCTACTCAGAAATAACTCTCTACACATCTGAAAAGATCTCTGGTGACTTATCTACAATGAATACCATAGGACTTTTTTTCTCACTCTGTTGCCCCAGGCTAGAGTGCCTTGGGGTCATTGTAACTCACAGCAACCTCAAACTCTTGGGCTCAAGCAAGCCTCCTGCCTCAGCCTCCCGAGTAGCTGGGACTATAGGCGTTCACCAGGATCCCCAGCAATTTTTCTATTTTTAGTAGAGACGGGGATCTCCCTTTTGCTTAGGCTGGTCTTGAACTCCTGAGCTCAAGTGATCCTCCCATCTCAGCCTCCCAGAGAGCTAGGATTACAGGCATGAGCCAGGCATATTGCATTCCTTTAAAACTTGCAGTGGTCCCAGAAGACCAAAAGTCACAATATAACAAAGACATCTGTACCAGAATGTTTATTGCAGGCCAATTCATAATTGCTAAGGTCTTTAATCTAAATGCATGCAAATCCCTGTATAAAGACATAGAGTGATCCATATTACCTCAGTATAATAAACAGCTAAGAAATGACCTTAATGGATAAAATAAGTTTACTCCAATATTTGGAATATAATGAGGTCAGTTATGAGAGATTTAGGTAATTTACTTGTAACAGAATGTACCTGTTTCCATTTCTATAAAATGAGATTAGTAATGTATCTACCACATGAAATGGTTGTGAACATTACCTATATACTCGAGTATAAGCCGACCTTTTTCTGGCACAAATTTTGTGCCGAAAAACCCGAACTCAGCTTATACTTGGGTCATACAGGTTATTTGATTTGGTGCGCAAGCACCTCATCAAATGCACGTAGTCTCCAGTCGTCTTCTGCCGTCTGCTTGAGGGGGCGGTGCTTCAGCTCAGTTTTAAAGTTGTTGTTGCTAGTTTACAGTTTTTCTTTAGCAATAAATATTGAAAAGCATTCAACCTACTGATTCCTCAATTATTGTAATTGTTTTGGGTATATATTTTTATTTTTGAAATTTACCAGTGGTTGCTGCATTTTCCACCTTGGCTTATACTTGAGTCACTAAGTTTTCCCATTTTTTAGGGTAAAATTAAGGGGGTCGGCTTATACTCGGGTCGGCTTATACTCGAGTATGTACGGTAAATGACTTGACACATTTGACTTTATAACAAAAGTCCTAGTCATTAGATTGACAGTATCTCCAATACAGAAGCCAATATGGTGGAATGTGCATTTCCAGTGGATCTTAACTGCTTGTTCATGGTTGGGTTTGTAGAGTTGTTTAAGGATGACCTAGAGAAGCAAGGTCAGGTTTTAGAAGGTATCTCTGGGACCATGAGATACCTACCATGAGATTGGCTCCCTCAACCTCCCTGGCCAGAGGGCTTTAGGCCTTCAATACTCAATTTCTCATTTTCTGAGAAGAGGAACAACTTTGACTGGTCTGCTCCATGATGGAGTTGTATATAAGATGGGAAACATTATCATATAACAAATTTGCTTTTCAGACAAATCCTTCCAATGCCTCATCTTTCTTCCCTTTCCCACCCTAACTCTTTGTGTGCACATACATGTGCACCCACTATTTTCACCCACCATGGGAGTCCCGAATGGTCAACACACAGCACTTGGGATGCCTTTGTCCTCAACTCACACACATTCACTAGGCACAGACAATTCCAGGTCATATTATACAAGGGCTTCTTAAGGTCCCCTGAATGCTAACAAGTACATGTGTATATCTAAACAACTTATAATTAAAATCAAAATGGGCCATTAGTACAGTGCAAAGAATACAGTCAAGTATATTTTGAGGGTGAGCATTCTGTTAGATCATTTCATTCCTTTACAGGGACAAGTTCAATTTAGTTACAACTTAAACAACTTAGCTCTTTTATTGTATTTTAAGCAATGGGCAAGATCAAAACTCTTACCAGGCAGAAAAACAGATATAATTAAAATAAGTAAAAGTATTTCTAAAAAATACTGTGACATTTAAGTTGATAATAAATCCCTACTTTCTAGTGGTTGTTAAATAAATTCATGCTTATAGTGCTTAGTTTCTCCATTTTATAAAGTAACTATCACACTAGATTTTAAATGGAAAGATAAAACCACTTACTCTAGATAAACTTGGCAGGAAATTAGTATTAATTTTATTCATGAAAATATATTCATGAAAAGGAAATAGCTGTGTTCCTCAAATGAGAACCTCTCGGAGATATCATTTCCTTCACTGCTACTTGGCTGGGGATCTGGCGTCACCAGCCAGTTCCTCACTCTCTCCCTGAACCTAACCACCAGTGGACAAACATTTCCCACCTGGCCATTACACTCATTTTGGTGTTCCTTGCTCCATGATGACTCTGACTCAGCCTGACTTTCCAGATCCCTGGCCCCAGTTCACTTGACCTCAAAAACCTACTTGCTTATTCCTACCTTGAGTGACTTCTGGGCTTTTAGACCTTCAACTTGCCCTGACTCACTTCTAGCTGCAAAATCCCTAGTGCCCAGCCAGGTTTCCAGGCACTGACCTCCAGAGGATCTGAGATGAAGAGCCAGCAGCCTACCTGGCTCTGCCTTAAACTCCTACAAGACTATCAGATTTCTCCAAAGACGTTTCAATCTAGTGTTTCAATTTGAAAGAATGGGACAAACACAGTAATGGCAATGACCAGCATGCGTGGCTGACCAGCTGGTCAGGGACAAAAATTCTCATAGGAGAGCTTTGCCTGGTAGCCTCCCTGAGGTCCAGGGACACACATGTCATAAGCAGTCACACTTTCATCCTCATTTGTATGTATCTGTAGCTTTGCCACTCTCATTTCTAGTTTTATTTTTCTTTCTTTAGGTTCATTACTTATGTCTCTTATTAGCCTTTCAAATAATCTGTGATGGTATTTATGGATCTTGTTTGATCTATTTCATTAATTTTGTTATTTATTACTTTTATCTTCCTTTTTCCCTCAGTTAGTGACTTCCTATTTTTCTTAGCTAATTGGAACATAGGCTTTGTAAGCAGACTTCCCAGGTTGTAACCTTGACTCCACTGACTACTAGACATATAACCTTCGATAAATTATTTAATTTCTCACAACTCAGTTCCCCCAGCTAAGAAATAAATGATAAACTTATCTCATCAAGTTGATGTTTACATTCATGGCTACTTGGAAATTATAATAATGATTACACTCCACTCCCAGCATCTATCTAAAGTCATCATAAAAAGCCTATATATTATTTTATCACAAATTTGTTTTATAAATATGTTGATAACTATAATTCAATTTGATTATTTTTTAGAACCCCTTTAAATTAATTTTATGCATCTGCAACATTTATTTTGAGATGGACTTTTTGTTGGCTTCACTGGTGTCACAAACATGGGTTTATGAAGCCTTCCTTACAGAACAGCAGATCAGCATGTGAAAAGGAATCTAGATTTTTGGATTAGGGATTAGCCCTGAGAACATCTTGATCATTCTCACTCCTCTGGAGTAGTACATGAGAGAAATAATTTTTTTCTTTTTTCAGCGATTGCATTTAGAAGTATAGCTTCTAACACCCCAACTCTAAAACATTCCCTGCATGTAGATACTATATTTCACTCTGAAAAATGAGTGCAGTTTGGTCTGTGCATAGTATACTTGGATTGCAGTCATCCTTAATCTCTCACCGCAACCAGTAATTTGTCAATGTTATTCTACCACCTTCTAACGTCCAATGTTTCAGATAAGAAGTATAATGTCAGTTTGATTTTTCTTTCCTTAGTAATTTCTTTATTTTGTTCATATGCTTGCACTAATTTTCTCTTGGAGTTTAGATTCTAAAGATTTTACATATATTTTGAATGTATTTTCTTATCTCTCCCTCTGGAATATGAAGAGCCTTTTTGGCAAGTATGCCTTTCATGCGTTATGGATTAATTTTCTTTTATTATTTTTACTAATTTTATCTGTCCTTTTTTACTTCTTAGGAATTAAATCATTTCATGCTAGGTTTCTCAAATCTATGTTGTATTTACCTTAATTTTTCTTCTAATGATTTTTAGCTCAATTTTTACTCTGTATTTGAAATATTTCTTGCACTAATTTGATTCTCAAAACTGATTGTCCTCTATTTTAATTTATTTATAAACTTATTAGCTTGAATGTCATGTTCCTCTTTAGGAACTCTTCCTGTTTATTTTTTTTTTCCTGTACTTGATCTCTTAATGAATATTGTAGAAAAAAATGGAAAACATGCATGGCAGATAAACTATTTTAGCAGGAAGGAATCTTTTAAAAAAAGAAAATCTTTAAAAGAAAAGAAATTCTAGGAATGAAAACAATATCTGAGGTAAAAAAAACATTCCTTCTCTGGGTAGATCAGCAGACTGGACACAGCAGAGAAAAGATTCAGTGGGTTAGAAGTTAGGTTCATAGAAATTATCTAAATTGAAATACCATGTAGCAAAAAAATGAAAGAAAAAACAGTCCAGACCATCCAAAATCTGTGGGAAAAGATCAAATAGTTTAACTTGCATCTAATTGGAGAGCCAGATATAGAAGAGAGGAAATGGGGCAGAAAAAAATATGTGGAGAGATAATGACCAAAATTTCCCAAAATTAATGAAAGACAATAAATCACAGATCCAGAAATCTCAGACAAGCTAAAGCAGCAAAAATACAAAGGAACACATACGCACGCACGCATGCACATGAGCACACACACAAATCCACTTTGCAGTCAAATGACTAAAATTTAAAGAAATAAAATCTTTGAAGGCAACAAGAAAAATAAATATTTCAAAAAAAAAAAAAAGAAAGAAAGAAAAATAAATATTTCTTGTAAGGAAACAACCATAAAATTACAACTAAACTGTCTTCAAAACGTGATAATAAAAATAAGCCAGACGACAACAAGAGAGTGTTTTAAATGACTGGTGCACACACACACACACACACACACACACACACACCAACAAATAATTACATCACTCAGAATTTTATTCTTTAAAATATCCCTTAATAATAAATAAAATACAAATACACTTCAGACAGACTAAAGCTGACTAATTTATCATCCACAAATTTATACTATAATAAATGAATAAAGAAATTTTGTGTACAGAAAGGGCATAGTATCAAATAGAAGATTTATTTTAAAGAAGGCAATGTAGACACCCAGCGGAGGTAATATGTCAATAAACATAAACAGCCTTCAAAAATTATCTGTTTTAATATATACGTGTAATTAAATCTCCTTTAAAACCTACTGGATATTTAAAATAATTAAATGTCAGCATGAGTTTTACAGTAAATTTAGAATTAAAATATATGACAAGAACAAAAGTAATGAGAGTATAGTAATTATAAATACACATATGACACCACAAAATATTTTTGGATATAGAATACAATAGGTTAAATATGCATATTGTAATAAATAAAGTGATAACAAGAAACAACACCAAGAAGCATGAGTAAAAATTCACTGGAAGAGATTATATGGAAACTAAAGTTGTTTTTTTTCACCCCCAATAAAAAAAAGACCAAGGCAGACACAAAAAGAAAAAGGAGAAAAGGACAAATAAAAATCAGATGTCAACATGGTAAACTTACAAAAAGATACATCAGCAATTACAGCAAGTGTAAATGGACTAAACATTTAAAAAGAAAAGGATTGTCTGAACAAGAAAACAAGACCTAACTATATGTCATTCATGCAAAATTCCCTTAAAATGTTAATATAAAGAGGTTGAATGTAGAATGATGAAAAACATGTAAACACTAAACATAGAAATATTGTGCAAAGTAAGGTTAAGCTAAAGAGCACAACCAATAATAAAAAGAATCTCATAATGATACAAATCAACCAAGGGCAATTAACCAAGAAGAAATAATGTTACAAAAGCATACACATCTGTTATAGCCTTACCAGTTTCACTGACCACTGCTCAAAAGGAAGTCAGTTCACTGAGAAAGGAGGTTTACAGCAGATAAGGAGCTTACTGTCATAGGTTCCGTGTGAGGAAATAGGAGGATGTTCTCAAATGCATCTCCCCAAGAATTTGGGAGAAAGAATTTTTAAAGACAGTTTGGTGGGCAAAATGCTAGGAAATTGGGTCTGATAATTGGCTAGGTTCAAAGCAGAACCACAAGCATGTAAAAATTGTCTTCTTTGTTGAGTCTATTCTCGGTTGGGATTCAGAAGACCAATTGAATCAGTTTCTTGGTGTGGACCACTAGTCTGTTGGGTCAGCTGTTCCCCTGGAATTAAGGAGCTGGAAGAGGTCTCAGAACCTAGCCTCAGGTTTTACAGAAGCATGTAGTTTGTGACAGTAATGAAGAAAGCTAAGAATCTTTATGACCATCACCTAAATGCCTCCTGACTAGAAGGAAATTACAGGAGAGCCAGCTAGGGAACAGTGGATGGTGATATAAATATTTCCCTACCACATTCCCCACCTGCATGCCCTTAATATTTTTATAAAGGGCAGTTTCATATCTGAAAACAAAGATCTCAGATATACAAGGGAAAAACGTTTAGGGACTGTAGATGAGTCCTCAGTCATAGCTGGAGACTTTAGCTAACTCTCTCTGTAATAGAACAAGTAAAGATTTAAACCACACCATCACTCAACTTGACCTGATTGATATTTATGGAACCATATACCAACAAAAGCAGAATACACATTTTTCTAAAGTACAAATGAAATATTAGCCCAGACAGACCACATGCTATGCCACAAAATAAGTCTCAATACATTTCAAAAGACTGAAATCACACAGAGCATGTCTGTGGACCACAATGGTGTTAAATAAGAAACCAGTAACTGTAAGATAAATGATTCTTTTAAATTAGTTATGTGCCAAAGGAAAAAAGATCTCAAGGGAAATTGGAAAAGACAAACTTATAGAAAAATCTGTGAAAAGCAGATAATGATTTTTAGAAGAAACTACATGGAATTTTATTTTTTGTCTAAATATTATATGAAAATAAATATATCATAATACATGTTAGAAATTTATATTAGAAAGGAGGAAACAGGTAAAACTCATGATCATCACTAACACTCAAGGCATCTAGAAAAAAAGAACATATTAAACATAAAGTTGTTAAATTAAGTATTAAGTGACTGAAATGAGAGTCACGCTCAATTGAGGTTTGTTGAGCTAAGATTTGAAGACATGCCGTAAATAAGCATAGCCCACAAAATATCTATTGTAGACTGACCTCTTTGCAGAAGGGTTTGAGAAATTTGCATTTAAGATATAAAGGGGGGAGGCAGAGTGAAGGAAGTGAGCAGTGAGTCAATCTTGATTTCTACCCATAGAATAATAGATAAATTATTTTATCCATGCAGTGAGATACTTAGTAATAAAAAGAAATAATCTGCTAATACATGCAGCAACACAGATAAAATTTAAACCTACACTCGGTGAGAGAAATCATGTAAATCTCTGCCTGGATCCCCACGTTGCCCATAGGAGCCTGTGAAATTGAGGTGGAAGGCCCCATGGCTCTTGCATTCTTCATATCTGCATAATCAGCCCCACGTGCATGCTGAGGCTTGTGCCTTACAGAGAAGCAGGTTGACTATACCTAGTCCCACTTCAGCTGTGACTGGGGTGGCTGACAACAGAATGCAGGGAGTAGAGATGAGGGTGGCCATGGGTGGTGAGCCTCAAGTTTTTTGAGGGTACTTAGGCCTCTCATTTGACATATTTCCTTACCCCAGGCCTTGGCATTCTTAGAGAAGGAGCATTGGTTATCTTGGAAGTGAGATTGTCCTGATGAATAGCCTCTGGCTTCCTTCTTTCCTACTAACATCCTTAACCAATGCTACACTTTGTTTCCTCCCCTGAAAATGCTTCTCATTCTCTACCACAGTACCAGGCTGAGAATCCTTGACACCCCTCCCCCCCCCCCACACACACACTGTTAATTATAAATTACATCTCTAAATTCTTTCTTTCTTTTTGCATTTTTGCATTTTACTATGTTCAGTTTAAAGAACCCATATAGCACCCCGAATGCTTTGTTGCTTCCACGTTGCTTTTACCAAATATTCTTGTTCATTACTCTTAAATTCTACCTTCCACAAAGCCTTTGGATGGATATGAACGCAAGGGAGCCAAGTTCTCTGCCACTTTATAACAAGGTTGGCTTATCCTCAGTGGCAATACTTTGCTCCTCATTTCCTGGTAAACCTCATTAATTGCTGTTACCATCCATATTTCTACCAAAATTCTGATCATGATGACTTCAGTAATCACTCGGAAGTCTCAGATTTACCCTTTTCCCTTTTTTTCTTCCAAGCCCTCACCAGAAATTCCCTAATATTCTATTTACAGCAACACAAGCTTTTGTTCCTCCAAACTCTTCCAGCCTCTACTTGCTACCAAGTTCCAAATTGCTTCCACATTTTTAGGTACTTTTTATAACTACATTTCACACTCCAGTACCAATTTTGTGTTGCTTAAACAAAGTATTATAGACTGGGTAATTTATAATGAAGAGAAATGTATTGATTCATGCTTTTGGAGGGTGGAAATCCAAGTTTAGTGTCCCAGCACCTGGAGAGGGCATTCATACTGTGCCATTCCACGGAGAAGGGCAGAGAAAGCTAGGTCAAATTCAGCCTTTTATATCAAACCCACTCTTGCAATAATAGCCTTAATCCTTTTATGGGGTGAAGTCCTTATGGCCTAATCACTTTTTAAAAATCCTACCTTTTAACATCATTCCATTGGAGATTAAGTTTCCAAAACATGTTTATTGGGGACACATTCAAACCATAGCAGTATACGTTTATGAAGACGGAATTAGACACTTAGATTCTGAGTATTCATTATATGTAATTTGTGCATCAATTTAAAAAATGACAACATTAATTGTCTATTCTATGAAGGGCACTGTTCTAAATCCTATTAGTAAAACACCAGTAAAGAGAACAGAAAAGATCCTTGGTTTTAATAAACAAATACACCAAATTAAAAAGGCAACTACTGAATATTAAGAAATAAAATAACTGGGATGGTGAATAGTATTCATTTTGATATAACAGACACCTGAGAAATGTTATGTGGGAGGTTCTGAAGAATGAGAAGAAATACCCATGGGATATGCCGGGTGAAACACTTTCTTACCCGAGACCCTAAAGTTCTTGAAATATTTCAAAAACAGGAAAGAGGTCAATGTCAGCAACATATTGAGATACAGCATGGTATGAGATTATGGATATCTAGGCAGGTGTCATATCAATAGGTCTTTTATGCAATAATAAAAAAAATACAGATTCTAATTGACATGTTGGCCAGCACTCTGCTTCTAATGAAGTGGCAAGGACTTTTTTAACTTAACAACTGTACAACAAAGAAACATATATGCAAATAGTTTTCAGCATTAGATAAGAGGCAGTAGAAGACTATGCTTCCAGAAAAAGTAGAAAAAAGGAAGTAATCCCTCTAATTTTCCAAGTTCAGGAGCAGTTTCCATTGCAAGAAGCAGAAACTAAAACAGACCCTGTTAGTCTTGCCAAGTAACAGATCAAAATTGGAGTTTTCAGACACCAGAGCAGAAGACATAGAATATCAAAAGGGAGAGAGCTACACTAAGAGATGTCACCACAGATCAGAAGACAGATGTTCCCTCAAATCTTCAGTTGTGTACTTATCTCTGCAGGATGAAGTGAAACTGTCTTAGGTCAAAGAAAGAACACCAGAAAGTAGTAGGCCAAAAATTTCTGGAGCTCACACAAGAATGAGAAACAAAAAAGAATTATATTAAAAAATTTCAGCTAGGTATGAAGGCTCATACCTATAATCCTAGTACCCTGGGAGTCCAAGGTTGGAGGATCACCCAAGCTTACGAGTTGAAGACCAAGGGTGGGAACACCTTCCTTCCCCCATCTCTACTAAAAATAGAGAAACATCAGCAGGTTGTGTTGTCCCAGGTGGGCACCTGTAGTCCTAGCTACTCAGGAGGCTAAGGCAGGAGGATCATTTGAACCTAAGAGTTTGAGATTGCAGTGAGTGAGGCTGATGCCATGGCACACTCATCCAGGCAACAGAGTGAGACTCTGTCTCAAAAAAGAAAGAGAGAAAAGAAAGAAAAAAAATTTATCCAAATTTCATAAAACTATAAACCTAAGATGAAGAAAATTAATAAAATTCAAATAAAGAAGACCACATAAATATAAGCAGTCTTCAAGTTACAAAGGTTTGACTTTTGTATAACTTGTACTTACAAATTGAAGCTATTACACTAAATGGCCAAGTCACAAAACCATTGAATTAACATAAGACTCATGCCAACTAATGGAAGATATTGCAGGTAATAGGTAAAATATACCTGTTCCAACTTACATATGAATTCAATGTAAGAACAAACCTATAGAATCTATCTTGTTTGTAACCCAGGGACAGCCATATAGGTCATAATACAATTGCTGAAAAAATGGGATTGAGTAAAAAACCTTAAAGCAGCCAAATAAAACAACATAATGCATCCAAATGATCAAAGATGAGAACAATGGTAGATTTCTTCTCAAAACCTATGCAAAGTAGAACAAAATAAAGCAATATCTTTAAAGTACTGAAAGAAAAAAGTCAATCTACAATTTGTTACCCAGTGAAATATCTGTCAGAAATTAAAGGTAAATAATGACTTTTTTTAAGAAAAAAGAAACTCAGATAACTCATTGCTGGATTTAAATTAGAGATATTTTAAAGAAAATTCTTCATGCAGAAAGAAATATTAACAGACAGACTAAAAGTTGGATTTCACAAAGAAATTATAAACACTAAGTATGTAGAAAATGAGAAGAAAAATAGTAGACCCTAAAAACCTGCCAAAAGGTAATTTATTATTAAATAAAAATTAATAACAATGTGTGTGGCTTTGATAACATGTATAATATATAAGTTAATATATAACAAACATGCCTCTCCTGCAAAAACCAGAAGGGAAAAGATTAAGGTACACATAATGTTTGAAAGTAGATTGTCATATATTAAAAACAGTAAACCTAAACCTTAGGGCAATAACTAAATATAAGTAAATAAAAGAAGAGTTTATCTGGTAAACCAATGATAAAAATAAAATGATACCACAAAAAAATGCTCAACTGAAAAGGAAACAGAAAAAGAAAAAAAGGGAAATAAAGAACAGATGGTACAAAAATACTAATTAGACATCTCCCTGAAGAGGAGGAAGAAGGACCCAAAGGAATGGAAACCCTACTGGAGGATATCATAAATGAAAATTTCCCGAGCATCACCAAAGATTCTGACACACTTCTTTTAGAAGGATATAGAACGCTGATTTATCTCCACACAAACAGACCATCTCCAAGAAACACTGTAAGGAACCTGGCCAACATCAAAATGAAAGAGTAAGTTTTGTCAATAGCCAGGAGTAAGCACCAATTGACATACAGGGGCAGATCCAACAGGGTGACAACAGACTTTTTCAGCTAAAACTTTTCAAGCCAGAAAAGAATGGTTATCTACCTTTATCTTTCTTAAAAAAATAATTTTCAGCCCAGGATTCTGCACCCTGCTAAACCAAGCTTCCAACTCAATGAAGAAATCAACTCAATGAAGAAATTTACTGACGTGAAAACATTGAGGAAATTTGCCACAATAAGACCAACTCTGAAGGAAATATTCAGACCCTTTCTCCACACTGACCATCACAATGGACCACCAGCAAAGTAAACCCCCCAAACTAAAGGACAAAACCTAGCTTCCACAATGGTGCAAAGGATAAAACCAAGCAATGGACTTTTACAAAATAAAATGAATAGACCTCCATCATGCTTATCAATTCTTTGAATAAATGTGAATGGCTTGAATTCCCCACTGAAGAGGCACAGGCTGGCTGATTGGATAAAAAAGCACAGGCCGGCTATGCGTGTCTCCAGGAAACACACCTAACATGGAAGGACAAAACAAGACTGAGGGTGAAGGGTTGGAAAACAATATTTCAGGTAAGCAGAAACCAGAAGAAAGGAGGCGTTGCAATCTTATTTTCAGATACAAGTGGATTTAATGCAAATAAAGAAAGAAGCAAGGCTCTTAAGGCCCTCATATTCAGGGAGAGAGTAATTAGGCTCCATCCCTTGATAAAAAGAGCATGAGTTTGAGGACAGTTTTAAAACAACCACTCTCTGGCATAAATTAGAAAGGTATCAATTGAAAAACAGTACTGGGAACCTGAACATTGCACGTATGCTCCTGCATCTACTGCTACAAACCTGGGACTGAAACAGAACTAAGAACAGCATTAGATTAGAGGAGATACTATAAAGACTACGTCATGGTTCTAGTTAGATATTTATGGCTCCCTGCATCATGCATCTTCCAGCTCTGTGTCTGGGGCCTCTTAACTATCTTTTCTCATCCTCACTGTCAAAATCCTCATAACCAAGCTCTATTGTAATCTCTGTGATTGCCTTTTTCCTGCCCGCCATCCCCAATTGTTTTAAAAGCAAAAGTCTCCACCTGAGTCCCATGCCTGGGGCTCTATATGCTACTACCAACATGCTCTGGTCCTGAGCTTTGCCCAGTGGCCAGGGAGCCACCTACTCCTCCCCTCTGGCCCTTCTACATGCTGGCCACCTACCTGTCCGGACTTTCATCTTCTACCTGTTGCCAAATCCCATGAATAGCAGATTCTGCCATCACTGTGGACTTCTCCAGCCACTGGGTCTTCCTCCAAAGGACTGTTTATTTTCCAGGTCTGTCCCTCTCTCACTATGTCATTAGTTCTTATGGGCATCAGAAAGCAATTGACTATCTTTCTGGTCACTACTGCCTCGTTTTCACATCTACGATCCAAGTCCAGTGAGTTCTACAGAACCCCCTAAAAAAAGAAATATTCACCCCATTGAAGTCAGTAGGACTTTGCTGCTTATGCTGATATGACAGTTCTATTTAGTCATTGCACAACATATGCCTATTTCAAAACATTATCATGTACATGAGACATATACACAATTTTTGCTCATCAATTAAAAATAAATTAACTAATTAAAAAATGTCATGGCCTCCAACCCTACCATCTTTGCTATTATTTAATCTGTAAGAAAATTACCTACTCTGACCTTCCTGACTAGCTCTTGGTCTTCTTCCCTTTAGCTTTTTCTTGGTCATAAAGACCTGCAAACTCCATGCATACAGCCTCAGTCCCTGAATTCCAAATCCTGGTTTCTCTCACAGTTTGGTAGTTATTTGGTCCTCAACACTCAGATATTGTCGTGTGTGCTCAGATTTCTGGTCCCTGCCTAAATGGTCCTACTAGCTGCCAGTTCTGGTTGGGTTTTCTTATCCATCTGCAGAAGGGAGGAATAGGCCGAATTAACTTGCTTCCATATTATAAAGTCTTATTTACACTTTTAAGAATTAGATTTAAAATGCTTAATAAAACAATAAAATATTCGCTAAATTTTCCTTGACTTCATTCCACTTAAGGGAAGCGTGTGAATTTGATTCTAGATTTATTATATGTTATTGTTGGTGTTTTTTTCCCTAAGACTGCTACAAACTGGTATGAATTTTTGATGGGGAGAATAATGTAGTTAGCATGTTTATAAATTAACAGTCAAGGAGGTGTACAAACCCGAAATTATTCCCACAGGAAGCAAGTTGCTGGCTCTGACATCCCTTCTCTTTCTTAGCTTGCCAGAAACGGATGTTGACAGTTCCTCATTTGAGGAATATATCCAGAAGGATGGATATTACCCCTGAGGAACACAATATACTGTACATGACTTCTTATAAGTGAAGAAGTAGCTTATTTAAGCTTAGAGAAAGTACATACTGACAACCTGTGCAAAGAAAGGAAAGAATGGCATAAAGCAATCCAAAAGCTTAGCCAGGACTCAACTTCATGGAAGTTTTCTAGGCTATCTGAAAGGGACAATTGATACAGTGTTTAGAGGGTTACAGATAGAATCAGACATAAGAGACCATAATCCTTTCCACACAAAGCTGGTACTCTCTAGAAGTGAAAAATATCAGTCATCCAGCTGGCTGTTTTGTCCACATTTCACAAAGAAATCCACATTCCTCCAACAAATTAAAAAACAAAAATTAACCTATTTTACTCAAATTAAAAGGTATTTATAAAGATCTTCTCAGATAGGAAACAGTATGTAGGCTATGTTGGCATAGATGAATAAAAATGGTAGATGACAGTTCCTATTTCCAAATACTTCAAAATATACATTACAAGATTCTGAAAAATAAATCTGAAAAATAAGAAGTCTGGCTAATTTGCCTACTGCTGCCAGAAAATCTAGCCTACATTTTAATTGTAAGGCATTCTTAGAATAGATAGCTTTCCCGCACCCCCCCCCCCCCCCACTGTAGCATTCCTGATTTTGTTGGGGGCTGGATATCTGACACGTGACTCACAGAAATGTGTCTGCATTGTTGAATGAATGGATCTATATACTTATTGGGAAAGAAATGAAACAGCTCAGAGATTCCAATAGATAGGAAGAGGGCTAACGCCGCCAGAGCCCAGTGGTATGCAGCAATCAGAGATGGGATGGCTGTCTTTGAACAAAAATGTCATGCTGACCTGGTGGAGAAGATGGCAGGATGTAAACCCTGCAAGTGGTATCTGGCAGCTGCTATCAAAGGACAGACTCAATATATAATCAGGGTGACCTGAAACCGCCAATCACACACCACTGTCTTCAGGGACATAAGACTCCAGCATTTTCAAATATGCAATACTGCTCTTCTCTGCTCATCAAGCAGGAGAGACTTGGGCATCCTGGTGTCAGTGGGCATCTTCACACAACTGCTTCAGGGGCACTGAGCTGCTGCTCTGTGCAACTTTGATGCCTGTGGACAGAGTCCTACCTGGCATTTGGTCTTGATATTTGATGGGTCATTAAGACATCTGTCATATTTGTTCCAAATATATCAGATACTGAAAGTTTAAGACCTTCTTCTGACTGGTAGTTTTGACAACTATATCGTTTTACACAGAATTCACTGAGTTAAGAATATGATCTGCCTTATATTTTCATCTGCCAATGACTTAGTTCAGGAGCACTTCAGAGTCAGTATTATTGACTGTGCCTGCGCTTATCTGCAGAGCCTGCTTTGTTTGCCAGGAGTGCCCAGAAATTAAATTCTACACAATTTTATATTATAAAATCTTGGATATAGCTAAAGGTAGTAATTCTATTTCTGTGAATCTGTTGAGGAAATCATCATTATGTAGCAAAAAATTATGCAAAAAAAAGTTGATGAGAATTACTTGTAAATAGTAAAAAATTCCATAAAGTGTAAATGGTTATATAAATTAGGATTACTGTATGAGGAACATTTTAAAAATAAGAATTATATTTTCAGAAAAAGATTCATGCAGTATAACTTAAACGATAAAAGCAGATCACAAACTTGTATTCATTCAACACATATTTATTGAATGCCCACCAAGTAGCATTGTCGTAGGTCCAAGATTACTATCAGGGGTAGAAATAAAAATAAAGACAAAAAATCTTTTCTCTCATGGGGATTACATTCCCCAAGGATTGTAATGTATTTTACAATGTTTATTCTATTAAATAAACAAATGACAAAAAAATAAGTAAGCATAGAAAAGAAAGCAAAAGAACAGTAGTGGACACTCCATCTATATGCCTCGCATCTTATCACCCATTTTGCAATAGGTCATCACCTGCATCTCTGCTGAATGATGGCTCTCAGGCTGGCTGCAGAGCCTGCTTTGCCAGAAGTGCCCAGAAATGTACGTGTCCCTGGGGCAACCTTTAACCAATGACGGATGGAAGCATGGCAGAAATACTCCATCTCCTTTGCCCAGATTTGGATATTTCTCTTTCTCTCCTGTGGGTTGAGCCAGAGTTACCCTCTGTACGACCTTGCTAGCAATCATACCTTTGCTGCTAGGCAGTTAGACTAAGGCTCATACAGGAACTGACATAGCACACTAAAAATAAGCATAGCTTATGTTTACGGAGTGCCTCTCATGTTTCAGATTTTAATGTAAATTATCTCTCTTAATTTTGACAGCAACCCTTTGAGATAAGTACCATTATTATTCTCATGGTCCAGATGAAAATAAAGATGTGTTTTCTTTCTTTCTTTCTTTCTTTCTTTCTTTCTTTCTTTCTTTCTTTCTTTCTTTCTTTCTTTCTTTCTTTCTTTTTTTTTTTTTTTTTGATTTCTTTCCTTTTTATATTTTAGTTCTCTTTGAATAGATCTTTAACGT
>CAUYPK010006792.1:0-69713 GCA_963574355.1 Loris lydekkerianus | reverse complement strand
ATTTGACAAACCCACACCCAACATCATACTGAATGGGGAACAGGTGAAGGCATTCACCCTAAGAACTGGAAAAAGATAAGAATGCTCACTTTCATAGTAGGGCAGCCCTACTATGAAACTAATTTAGGGCTTTCACATGAAGATTCTTTTGCTAACAAACTTTTTAGTCTTAGTCAAATCTGCATCATGATACTCATGATTTTGTGTATTATTTATATATCTGTTTTTCCTTGGAAACTATATTAAAGTTATTCTAAAATTATTTTTTGTAGTTGTTTTTATGCCTAGGGTTTTATTTTTGAATATTTAATAATTTTTATTATTATAATTGCATGTATTTATGAGACACAATATCATGTGTTGATAAATGTATATCAACAATTAAATAATTAAATTAATTGAATTACTATAGCCATCACATTGTTTGCCTATTATTTTTATGGTGAGACATTTGAAATTTACTCTTTTACATGTCAAATATACAACAAATTATTATTAACTCTGATCATACTGCTTTGCAATAGAACTTGAAGTTTATTTCTCCTGTCTGAAACTTTGTACTCTTTGATCAATAGCTCAACATTTCCTCACTATCCATACCACTAGGTCGTGGTAACTATAAGGTCTACTGATTCTTTTTGTCTTTTTTTTTTTTAAGAGACAGAGCCTCACTTTATTGCCCTCAGTAGAGTGCTGTAGCATCACAGCTCACTTCAACCTCCAACTCCTGGGCTTAGGCAATTCTCTTGCATCACCCTCCTGAGTAGCTGGGACTACAGGTGTTCACCACAATACCCAGCTATTTTTTGTTGCAGTTTGTTCAGGGCCAGGTTCAAACCCACCACCCTAGGTATATGGGGCCAGCACCCTATCCACTGAGCCACAGGCGATGCTCCGTCCACTGTCTACTTCTATGAGTTCAATGTTTTTAGATTCATGTGTAGGTGAATTGATGCAATATTTGTCTTTCTGAGTCTAGCTTATTTCCCCTAGCATAAAGTCTTTCAGATTCATCCATCTTATTACTAATATGGATTCTCTCTCTCTGTCTTTATTAATTTCTGTCTCCCTTTTTTTAATGTTGTCTAGTATTTCATTGTGTAAATGTACCACATTTTCTTTACCCATCCATCTCTTGATGGATACTAATATAGCATGACACTTTCATAGAAACAACATAACTATCAGTGGAAAAGAATAAAACACAGAAATAAACCCACACATTTAAAATCAATAGTTTTTTCACAAAGAAACATGAAGAAAGGTGCTTCTTCAAAAAAATGGTGTTGAATATTCAGGCTATTCACTTGTAGAAGAATAAAATTGGATTGCTCTTTCATACTATGAAGAAAAAATAAAAAAAAAATGAACTATAGATTTAAATATAAAACCTGAGACTTTAAATATAAAATCTGAAAGTATAAAAAATGTAGGGGGAAAGCTATCCAGCATTTTTTGGACAATGTTTATTTTTTGAAATATAACCTTATAAGCATAAACATTAAAAGCAAAACCAGGCAAATGGAATGGCATCAAACTAAAATGTTTCCATAGAGAAGAAAGAGCAATGAACAAAATAAAGAGACAACCCACAGAAGGGGAGAAAGTATTTGCCAGGCATACATCTGGTAGAAAGTTAATATCCAAGATATTAAAGGTAAACAACCTCAATAACAAAATAATAATGAAAATAATAATAATTCCAAATAAAAGTGGGCAAGGGTAGGAATTAATATTTCTTCTTTGGCATGAGTTTATGTAATTTTCCAAGTGCCATTTATTGAATAGGGTATCTTTTTACCACTTTATTTTTGTGCATTTTGTTGAAAATCGGTCGGTTTTATTTCTTGTTTCTTCTAAGTTTTTTCTTGGTTCTTCTAAGTTTATTTCTAAATCTTCTAAGTTTATCTATGTGTCTACCATGTAGTTTTTATTTTTATGGCCTTATAGGAATATTTAAAGTCTGGTAATGTATTGCCTCCAGATTTCCTTAGGATTGCTTTGGCAATTTGGGCACTTTTTAAAATTTCATATAAAATTTAGAATTTTTTTCAGAATGACACTGGTATTGTAATTCCTTCATAGCTAGTATAAATAGCATTGAGTACTTTTGACTCAGCTTGACTGTTATTATTGCATAGAAATTCTGCTGCTCAGTCAACATTAATTTTGTAACAGATTTTACTGAACTTACGTATAAATTCTAGGAATCTTCTTGATAAATTGTTAGGATTTTATAGATATAAACTCAGGTCATTGGCAAAAAGGAATAGTTTGACTTTTTTTTTTTTTTTTTTTAATGTAGCTACTCTTTAATCTTCCTCTTGCCTGATTGCTCTGGCCAGGATATCCAGTGCAATAAAAAGGTGACAATAGAGACCCTTAACCTGTTTTAGTTCTTAGTAGAAATATTTTCAACTTTTTTTCCATTTAGTAGGATTCCTTCTCTGATTTTGTCATAAACATCTTATATTATTTTGAGGTAGATTCTTTCTATCTCTAGATGGATTAAACACTAAAGCATAGTACCTGACACCATAAAAATTCTAGAAGAAAACATAGAACATTGGTCTAGGCAAAAATTTATGTCTATGATCCCAAAAGACAATCTAGCAGTAATACAAATTGCTAAATAAGGTTTAATTAAATTAATAGCAAAGGATAAAATCAGAAGAGTAAACAGACAACCTATAGGTGGTGAAAAAAATATTCACAAACATTGCATCTGACAAAGGTCTAATATTCAGAATATAGAAAGAACTCAAACAAATCAACAAAATAAAAACAAATAGCCCCATCAAAAATTTGACAAAAGGCAGGAATATATTTTTATTAAAAAATTTACAATGACCAAAAAATTTATGAAAAAATCTTAATAGAAACCACAATGAGACATAACCTTACTATTATGATAATGGCTATTACTAATAAGTCAAAAATTTCTAACTATGCAATTGTGGGGGAAAAGGATCATTCATATAATGTTTGTGGGAATGTAACTTAAGGGAAATAAAATGGAGATTTCTCAAAGAACTAAGTGTGAACCTATCATTTGATCCAGCAACACACTACTGGATATCTACCGATGGAAAAGAAATTATTGTATGAAAAAGATACCTCCACCTGTGTGTTTATTACAGCACAATTCACAATTGCAAAGATAGAAAATCAAGCAATGTGGCTATCAGGTGATGAATGAATAAAGAGACAATTATTATGTACACACACATCCCTTTAGTACTATTAGCCATAAAAAGAATGAAATAATGTCTTTTGCAGGAATGGATGGAACTGAATGACCATTATTCTAAGTAAAGTATATCAGAAATTAAATAACACATAGTACATGTTTTCACTTATAAGTGGATGCTAAATTATGACCACATATGGTCATTAAGTGATCTAATGGATGTTAGAATCTAATGAGATAGATTAACGGAGAAAAGGAATACCTATTTGGTACAATGTACACTATTCTGGTGATATGTACACTAAAAGCCTTTATTTCAGCATTAACAATTCATATGCTAACAAAAAAACACTTGTACACACGTCTATTAAAATAAAAAATGGAAAAGGCAAAATTGGGCAAGGGACCTAAACAGTTTTCATAAAAAGATAAACAAATAACCAAAAAATGCGGAAAAAATGGTTAGCTCTCTGAACATTAGGTAGATGCATATTAAAGACATAATGAATTATTGCCTCACACAAGTTATAATGGCTTTTATCAAAAAGATGAAGGATAATGAGCATTGGTGAGGATAAAAGAAATAGTAAATTTTGTACAATGGTTAATAGTAAGGCAAATGATTATAGGAAAATCATATGGGAGTTCTTCCTAAACAGAACTGTCTTATAATCCAGTAATTGCACTCTAGGTAAATATCCAACTGAATTGAAATCAATATGTTGACAGAATATCTTCACTCCCACATTTATGGAAGAATTATTTACATTTGGCAAGATAATGAATCAACCTAACTACAGAATAATCAACTCTGTATGGGTATCTCTGTACCTGGACTCTATTTAGATAGGAGTTTGATGACTGTATATTATTATCCTTAAACCAAAAACTTACTGTTTGACTAGAGTAAATATATTGTATAAATCCTCTAATTTTGTTCATATTTTCAGAATTTTTTCATCTACTAAATGGGTACATGTTATTTTCACATAAATTTAAAAATAACTATATAAAATTCTTCAAAAAGTTTGCTAAATTTGCTTAGAATTTCTTTGGTTATATAGGCTTAATATATGGAGTTTCCAAATTCTTGACCACACATTTTCAGTATACTTAAGTTTAATTTATTTGATGTGAAAATATTTTATAATTTTGGTAGAAATTTCTATTAAATTGTCTGCAATAATTTTATTTTATATAACATTATACATGGTATTCTTGCTTTTAGTTTACTCTTCTAATTTTTCATAAGACTATGTAGAAATACAAATTTAGTATCCTACAATTTTGATAAAATAGTTTATTAGATAGTAACATTTACTCACTTGTATTCTATTATACTTTTATATAGTGTCAGAAAAGAATAATATTTTTCCTTTTTTATACAAATCTGAATATTTACACTTCATACTTCTTGCCTTATTTGCACTGGCTGGCAAATCTGATAAAAGGATAAATGACATTGTGAAAGTGAACAATCTTGACTTGTTCTTGATCCTTTTTACCATTGATCTGGTCACATTTCAGTGTGCAAAAAAAGAAAAAAAAGAATCTTACATTTGGTGCAAGTCCGCTGGTGAAAATTACTTTAGTTTTTTTTTAATTTCCCCTTCATTATTTAATGCAATTTTTTCAAGATATAAAATTCTAGCTTAATGATTTTAGGCTCTTGTTCGACACTTTTCTGTCCTCCTTAGTTTCTGATAGATAATTTTTACTCTGTATGAAAATGATTTTTTCATATTTCACTTTTCCAGTTTATCATGCATCTGTAGGGTGTTGTAAGCAGTTTGCATGTGATGTATCTCAGTCTCAGCACATATGACCTGGTGTTCAACTTGTGTCTGAAAATATGTTTGAACAATTTGGAAAAATCATGGTTATCTCTTTCCTGAATGCTTTTTGCTGGGTTTTAATCTTTACCTCTCTGTTATTTTGATAAAATATGCTTGACCCGTATCTTCTGAGATTCCACTCTCATAATTTTAAATAGTTTTTCTTTATATTTTCCCCTTTGGATTATGTTTATTGTATGGTCTGCTCCTGCTTTCCTTTGTCAATTTTGTTTCATTGTGTTCATTGAGCGAATTTTTTTTTTTTAAACTTGTAGTTTCCATTTTAAGAATTTCTATTTGATTATTTTTACTGTTTATGTCTTTTATTAAGAATTTTTCCTACTACTGGGATTTTCTGTATTATAATATGTGTTGCTATAATTAAATTGGTTATAACAGCCATTGAAACGTTCTGCCTCTTGCTTCTGGTGGCTGATTCTTTTCAGGCCAATCTTAATTACTGTTCTTTTTATCTTGGTATATGGTACATATTTTTGATTAATCATAATTTAGGCATCTTTATATTCTGCCCTAGACATTTTGAATGATACTTCTTTTTTTAACTTGTAAAAATGCTGCATTGTTAGTAATATTATAATAAGATTTGAAACTTATATAATTTCATTATAAATACAAATCAAATATTATAGAACCATTATGTATAATAATAAAAATGATCATATATGACCTATTGTGTTTTATTAATTATAATGATACTAATAATATTCATATTAATAATTATATTCTTTATTCTATTGAAAATTATCATAGCATGAAACTTTCTTGACTAGGTTGGAACTAGCTTTTTTTTTTTTTAAATATGCCATCTCCTCTCTCAATCCTGTCTTTGCCTTTATTTGGACTGCTTTGATTCTATTAGAAACATATGATTAGGGATAGGATAAAGATGTAAGTGGACGGAGTTTGATGATATTTATTTATTTTGATGAATATTTCCCAGTCTCTTCTGTATGATATTTCTTGGTTTCTCACACACACTTTCCATAAGCAAAAAAGACTGTGTGTGAGCTTTTGATATTGTGCTATCCACGGTCACAGGCTAAATAACATGGAGATGGAATCTCACTCTGTATTTCCAAGATTCCTCTCCTTCAAACAAGTTCTCAGTTTTTCCAGTATGTCTGCTTTTATTCATTCTCTAGTTCCTTTAGGTAGTCACTTTTTACTTTATGTCCCAGTATTGTAATTGTTCCACATAGGAAGAAGGTTTCTTAGTAAAATGTTCATCTATCAAATCAAGAAACATAACTTGTCTCTTGTATAAACTTTTTGTATTTTCTAAATCAATTTGGTAATCTATTAGTTAACCTTAAAAATTAAAATCTAACCTCCATGGTCTTAACATGTACAAAGTTAACTATTTATTCATTCACATCATGGAATAATACAAAATACCATATATAAAAAGAAATGAACATTAAAAATCATAATGTATGGAGATAACTATTATAATTTTTGATGTACAATTTCCAAATTAGCTTTTCTCATGATATTTCTCATAGATTATGCCACAGTTTCTACTTATTTTAATATTATTTTAATAATATTAATAAACTATTTACCTATTTGAATCTAATTTATAACAATATCACATTATGCTAACATCTCAATGCTACTTTATAATGCAATACATCATCACATTTACCATAAGTGTATGTGTGTCTGTGTATGTCTCATAAGATATGCAGAAATGACAAACTTTCATCTTTGACTTTAAATGCTCCAACTGATTAGCATGAAATTTGTTATGCTAAATAGCCTAAGAAGAGGGTAGCATGAAATCGACGTGACATGTTAATATCATATTTTACAGTGGGTCACATTATAATTAAGTGGGAATTTTATTGTAACTACACATGGTGCTTTTGTCTTCAAGAAATATTCTTACTTGGAACAATTTTAGGGGAGTTTCTTTAATTCCATAAGGAGATTGTTATAGATTGTTTAAAACCTGCTAAAGTTTCTGAGATTTATTGATGTCAAGATTAGAGAAGGTCCTTTGTGTTTAAGTATTCATAGTGTGAATTAAAGGCAAAATTTTTTTTTTAAATCCCAAAAGTAAAGGCAACTGTGGATTTATACTGTGCCTGGAAAACATGTATGCCTAATACAGGAAATTTACCCATGCCAAAATAAATGCTGAAATAATATAAATCAACTTCCAAACTGAACAACAAGCCACAAATGGAAGGAAGAGTATAATTGTGCCATTTTTACAATGAAGAAATTATCTACTTTTCCAGAAATATTATATATTTTTGCTTCCTCTGTAGTCAAATTTTGATCAGTATGTAAAATAAATTTTAAAATGAGGTTTACTATTTCACTATGTTGGACTACATTATTACACATACATTTTTTACATAAGAATTGGACGACAATGGTTACAGTTTGTATCATAAAAAGGGTTACATCAATTACAACAATTTCTCTGCTAATAATTAGAACCATGCAAATAATGTTGACAGTTGGGTTTAATGCTTTTTTATTTGATTTTAATGGGTTGATCCCTAAGAACAAAGTGAATATCAAAAATTTATAATTTTTTATGGTTAAAAATTGATGTGTACATGGTTTTGATGCCAAGATAAAGTCCAGTCTCATGTTTTCTGTTTTTACTTCTCCCACATGTTTAAAATTATATATTTATAATTGTTCTCAGGTCATCTTCTTTACAATCCATGAGAATTTGGGTTGATTTCTTCTTATAAATGCCACATCAGAGTAATATATTTTAAAATAAATATTTTCAAGACAGAATTTATCATAGCCACAAAGTTAATAACAACAACTAATAGCTGCATATTTTTGTCTTCACAAAGTCAGTTCTATGCTAGTTCGTTGTTGAGGGAACAATAGAATGGATTGGTTAGACCATGGTTTCTTCAACAAAACCATCTGGATTTAAAACTTGGTTCTATAGATTAACTCTTTGACATCTGGCAAGTTACTCTGTTCTCAATGTTCTTTTTATTTTTATTTCTTTCTTTATTTTTGTTTTTTGAGACAGATTTTTCACTTTGTCATTTTCAGTAGAGAGCCATGGCATCACAGCTCACATTGACCTAAGTCTCTTTGGCTTAAGTGGTTTTCCTACATCATCCTCCCAAGTAGCTGGAACTATAGGCACCTGCCACAGTGCCCTCCTATTTTTTTTTATTAAGTCAAATACACATAAATCATGAATACATTCACACATATGTGGGGTACAATGTGCTGATTTTTTTTTTATACAATCTGATGTGGTTAGATCAAACCAATCAACATAGCTTTCACTTCATTTAATTGATTATTGTGCCAAAACATCTATGTTCTATACTTGACAGATTTGATTGTACCCTTGTCATATGTTTTATAGGTGTGGTCCCACCTTTTACCCTCCCTCTGTCAAACCTCACCTTCCCACTCCATTTCTATCCTTTATCCTGGGCTATAGTTGCGTTCTATCTTTCATAAGAAAGTGTGAGTAAATATAAGTAGGTTTCATAGGAGTACTGAGCACACTGGATACATTTTCCTCCATTATTGAGATATTTTACTCAGGAGAATATGTTCCAGATCCTTCCATATAAACATAAAAGAGGTAAAGGATTCATCTTTTTTTAAGGCTGCATATTATTCCATGGTATACATATATCACAATTTACTAATCCATTCATGGGTTGATGGGCACTTGGGCTTCTTGCATGACTTGGCTATTATGAATTGTGCGGCAGTGAATAATCTGGTGCAAATATCTTTTTTGCAAAGTGATTTTTGTTCTTTTGGATATACTCCTAGTGTGAGAACCCAGGCGCTTATCGTCATTTGAACTTCAATAAGCCTATAAAAAACTTAAATTGGGGGAAAGACTCCCTATTTAACAAGTAGTGCTGGGATAATTGGCTGGCAACTTGTAGAAGACTGAAACTGGACCTATACCTTTCACCTGTAACAAAAATTGACTCTCACTGGATAAAAGACTTAAACCTAATACATGAAACCACAAAGATTCTTGGAAAGAGTGCAGGAGAAATACTTGAAGATATTGGTCTGGGAGAAAACTTTATGAGGAAGACCTCCAGAGTGATTGAAGCAATACCAAGAATACATTACTGGGATCTGAACAAACTAAAAATCTTCTGCCAAGAACACAGTAAGTAAAGCAAATAGACAGCCCTCAGAACGGGAGAGGATATTTACAGGTTACATTTCTGACGTAGGTCTGATAACCAGAATCCACTGAGAACTCAAACTTATGAATAATAAAAGAACAAATGATCCCATTTTACTCTGGGCAAAAGACCTGAACAGAAGCTTCTCCAAAGAAGACAAGCGCGTGGTCTACAGACACATTAAAAAATGCTCGTTTTCTTTAATAATCAGAGAAATGCAAATCAAAACCACTTTGAGATACCATCTAACTCCAGTAAGAGAAGCCCACATTACAAAATCCCTAAACTACAGATGTTGGCGTGGATGTGGAGAGAAGGGAACACTTGTACACTGCTGGTGGGAACGCAAACTAATACGTTCCTTTTGGAAAGAAGTTTGTTTTCAATTTTCTATCTGTAAAATGTGCAAAAGGTAATTTACCTACTTAAAAAGGTTACATGAGTTTATGCTGAATTAATATTTATAGAGCAAATAGGGTGTCACGTGGTGCTACTCCAATTAAGGATAATATTGTAAGACAAATAAAAAAAAAATATTAGCTTCCTTTTCTCTTTTAACCCTTGCATATGGGCAGAGTATTAAAATAATCTCCAATAGTCAAAGTACTATTAACATTAACATTAATTTACTAAGTTATTTGCTTAACTGACACAGCTCTAGCTAAGTATTTAATGGCCTCTTTCTGTAATTCTACCCTGAAGCCATTGTTCCCTAGTGTGTGTTTTTCATAAATAATATACTTAAATTTAACTGGTAACATAGCTTAATTCATTGTAGATTCTGAATAACAGAAGTCAGAATTTTAAAATATCATATTCTGAAACTAAAAAAATTAAAAGTAGCCTATGGAATATATTCTGTTTTAAACTTAACTGCATTTTAAATTTTATACTTCTTTTTTTTCTGACAAATTAAAAAAAAAATATATATATATATATGCATATATATTTCCCTGTCCTACAAAACAGGCAAACAAAATTCATACCAAAGCAACATGAGAAAAAGGGATTACTTTGCAACACTATCAGATAAAATTCTGTGTGGATTTCTTTGTGGGTATGGAAAGCTAATCAATACTCTTGCATTCATTCAGAAACTGTGGCATTATAGTGGCTGAATGCCCAGGTAGCAATGTCTGGGAACAGGTGGACTTAATGATTCAAGGCTACATCTGGTTAGTAAGAAATTGAATTCACCAAAAACAAAACAAGTAAACAAAAGAACTTGTTTGGCAAATAACACACATCAAGCCACAGGAAAGTGAACTGAAAGAATAGAAAAGACGCTGTGTGGAGTAAACTGCTGAATTCAAGACAATATTTTGTGCTTTGTTATTTTCTTTGACTTCTTGTCCAGGTAGTCAAAAATAATCATTTAGCATTTTTGAGAACCTGCAGAGCCAAAAATTACAAAACTTGATTTAAACAGCTGCTTGAAAATATCATACTGAGCAAAGCCTGGAGAATATACATTTTTATTTCTTGATTGAAGAAACCCGCTATTAAATATCATTCATGAAATGGAGTTTGAATATGTAGTGTAAACATGAATTTGGACATAAAATATATTTGCTTCTTAGTGATAACAAACACCTACTGTGTGGATGGAAATTCTATTTAATTAATAAGACAATTCTGTTGGTTTGATTCTTTTTAAGCCACTTGAGAGACTGCTTAAAGTTTATTTTGAAAGTATTAAAATAATTATTGTATTCAGTGTTTGAGAATCTATACGCTTCTTGGAAATTCTATATTGGCAGCAGTTAGTTTTTGTAAAATAGAAGTAATGCTTATAAAAATTATGTTTTTTACATAGTCTCTTGGTTTATATTTATTTTTCTAAAAATAAATGATTAGAATTTTTACCTTACCTATCATAATACCTACAAATGAGAAACTTTAGAAATATATATTTTAGAAATTAATTCATTAAATTTATTCATTTAATATTTTAGAAATTTTCATATTTTCTCATGATTATTTCTGTGTGTAATTCATTGTTGTCAACATAAGAAATAAACAGCTTCCTACACTAGGGCATAGCATCTGCCTTATACCTGTAACACCTGGGTTACAAGTTCTTAGTGTGGACTTAGCTTCTCTATATATTTCTTAAAATTCTAAATTTATTATATTAATATGTGAGCCAACATTTATTTCTTCTGAATATAAGTTCTTCCACTTCTCCTACAGGTTACACTGTAATTATAATATTGCAGAAATGTAATTATAATATGGCTAAATTCATCATATGTTGCAAAAAAATAATATCTGGAAGTGCTAGGGAGACTATTTAAATAAACAGCTGATCACTAGTCTATCTTTCAAGCTACAATGAAAATCATTACTAATGGAAGCATGTCCAAACGGGAAGCTTTAACACAGTGAAGTAAGGGTGTAAGTGGGAAACATTAGAAAATTGGGAATAAAAAGTGCAAAGGGAAACTTCTTTTGTAACTTTTCATTCTTTTATTTACATATTCATTCAACCATCGTTTATAATACAGAGCTTATTGCTGCAAAGAAATTTGTTAGGCAAATAACATTTCTTATAATCACATAATGAAGTGTGTTCCTACTTTGTGTTGGACATTAATAGGTTCAGAGGCAATTATTAATACAGGGAATAATTTTCTATGACATTGTAGAATGTAATTTTTACATACAAACTCTCAGGCTTCATAGTAATCTTTCTATTTTATTCTTCTTCACATATTTAATTAAAAAGTTATAGTGTTATAAATATATTTTACATACACTTTTAATTTTGTTTTTAAGATAGTGTCTCACTTTATTGTCTTGGGTAGAGTGCTGTGGCTTCATAGCTTACAGTAACCTCAAACTCTTGGTCTCATGCCATCCTCTTGTCTTGACCTCCCAAGTAGCTGAGACTATACATGCCCAAG
Organism: Loris lydekkerianus; assembly: GCA_963574355.1. Lineage (NCBI taxonomy): Eukaryota > Metazoa > Chordata > Mammalia > Primates > Lorisidae > Loris > Loris lydekkerianus. The sequence goes on along the minus strand of CAUYPK010006792.1, from coordinate 57,607 downwards.
ACCCCAGCTAGTTTTTTTTTATTTTTAGTGGAAATGGTGTCTCAACTCTGGCTAAGACTGCTCTTGAAATCCTGAACTCAAGCAACCGACCTGCCTCAGCCTCCCCAAGTACTAGGATTACAGGTGTGAGGCAACACTCCCGGCTATATAGATTTTCTATTTTAGAGCAGTTTTACAGTTAAAGTTCTCCAGGTAGTACAGAGAGTTCCCATATACTCTTTACCCAGTTTTTTCTAATTAATATTTTTAATTAGTATATTTATCATAACTGATAACATTGATATATTATTTATTCATAAAGTTTGTGGTTTATTCATATTTCCTTTGTTTTTATCTACTTTTTCTGTTCCAGAATCACATGCAAGTTATCACATTACATTTAGTTACATTGCCTTAGATTTCTCTTGTCTGTGATTATTTCTCAGACTATCCTTGTTTTGATGTTCTGGATCACTTTTTTAAGGAGTACCATTCTGGTATTTGGTAGAATGTTCCTTGACTGGGATTTATTTCATATTTTTTCATGATTAGACAAGGATTATTGGCTTTTGTGAAGTTGATAGAAGTGAAGTGCCCATTCTCATGACATCCTATTAAAGGAACATGACAACATTATCACTGTTGATGTTAAACTTAACCAGCTGTGTGAGCATTTATTTTTTCCTCACTCTAGGCATAACAGTTTTTCAAGTGTTGAACTGTCAGTCTAGGCTTCTACGTCTGATGCAAGCATTTTTGCAGAAATGATGAGGAAATCAAGACTTTTTCAAATCAATAAAGATTAATATAATTTGACACCATCTGACCTACCACAAAAGAATGGCTAAAGAAAATTCTATGAAAATAAAGGAATGATAAAAGAATAAATTTTAGAATATCATCATGAAGAGCAACTGACAGTGTGAAAATCTGCATAAATAAAATGGATTTTCTTCTTAAAAAAGTTTTTTCACTCTAAAGTTTTCCTGTTTTCATATTATACTGTTAGGAAAGAAGGCACTTCTTTATAGCTTATAGTTAAAAAGTAGAGATTTACACTTCCCTTTCTTAAGGGCAGATTATTGTTTAAGTCATTTGGAAGTCGTCTGCACAGGAGTCAAATCCATTCTTCTCCATTTATTATATATTCATTTGTTAATGTCATTCTGGACTTATAGATATTCAACCTATGCTTTGGGTTATGATGCAATAGTGCTCTATAAATTTATTATTTCTGTTGGAATTTTTCCATCTTTGGCCACTTTCCATTGTAAACCACATCATACCCTTGATGTAAAGTTCCAGCTATTTTTGAGCACTTTCTTAGGTTCTGGTATGATGTAAGATGCTTCATCTTGTATATTTGCTGCCCCAATTCCAGAATCAGTCAATACTCTAACCATTACTCTGGTTCCTTTAAGGGGACAATAGCATTATAAACCAATGTCTGAGTGTTATCTGTGCACATTACCACTAGGATGGTATTGTGTCTATGTATACTTAGTTGACAAAGCAAAAAAAAAAAATCTGTAGATACTAGTCTTTGCATATTAACATATCTATAAACGCGGGGTGCATGCGCGGCCACCCTCCCCTAGGGGCGGGCTCGCGGGGGGAGTATCGTGGGCGCCCCAGACTTGGAGAGGGTGCGGGCTCTGGGCCCCCCCAAGGGTGCCCAGGACTCGTAGAGGGCGCCCCGAACTTGACAAGCTGGACCCCCTGCTTCCGGGGGGGCGAGCGCAAGACCTCCGCCCTCGCGCTGCCTCTGCCCGTGCTCACGGCCGCCCCATGTTGCACAAACCCGCGAGCCCGGCTGCCCCTTTGTATACACCGCGGCAGAAGGGGGTTCAGAGGGGCGCTGCCTCAAGCTCTGCGTTTCCTTTCCTTTCCTTTTTTTTTTTTTTTTTTTGCCTTTGGAAGAAAGAAGAACAGAGTGTTCGATTCTGCCCTATTTATGTTTCTATTCGGGAACATAAAAAAAATTTTTTTTTCTATACAAAATCATCTGTATCAATATTAAGCTAAGTGTAAGCTCATACCAATGTCTACAGCTGTAATCCATCACCACATGGAGCATTCTAGCTTCTTTTCCCTGCTTGCCTGTACCTCTCACATCAACAGTGATACCCTTGTCTGCAGCCATCAGAAGTCATTTTCTTGATTTTTCCAGAACACATGTATACTTTGTAAACCTTCACCCTATGGTATATGACTTCATCGACTAGAGTTCAGTGATTATATACAGTTTTATTTTCACTTAATCTTACAGACTCCACTCATTTCCAAAAGGTGCCTTAGTTCAGCACCTTACTCTCCCACCATTTTCATGGAGAGTGCTTGATATAGTTTTAATACATAAAACTTTTGTCAAATTCTTTACTCAACTTTTAGATCCTTTGACCTCTTTTTGTTGTTTAATTTTTATATTACAGATTACTTTTCTACAGGGAAGTTTTTTGTTCCTTTCCTTTTCCTTTTGTTTTTTGCTTTTTGTTTTCTGTTTTTTGCTCAGATTGGGTCTTACTCTGTCACACAGGCTTGGGTATAGTGGTGAATCATAGCTCACTGCAACCTCAAGCTCTTCGGCTCAAGCAATTATTATGCTTCAGCATTCTGATTGGCTAGAACTGCAGGTGTGCACCACCATGCCTGTTTGTTTGTCTGTTTTTGTTTTGTACAGACAAGGTTTTGCTATGCTGCTCAGGCTGGTGTCGAACTGCAGGCCTCAAGTGATCCTTCCACCTTGGCGTCTGAAAGTGATAGAATTACATCAGTGGATCACCATGCCTGGATACCCTTCAGGTTTTGACAAGTCCATGTAATGTATCAAATATTGTGTATAAAAAATAGCAGTCTCACTGTCCTATAACATTTCCTAAGCTTCATCTGTTTCATCCTCTCCTCCCTAACCCTCTCCACAGACACTGATTTCTGGCAACTGGTGATCTAGCACCTCTAAGATTCTTCCAGTTCCAAACAGCATATCGTGAGAATCATCCTTTGTGTCGATTTTTCAGGCTTGCTTCCTTTACTTGACAATATGCATTCCAGCTTCAACTGCTTCATATTGTGGCACAGTAGTGCATTTCTTTTTACATGTATGTGTGCCATAGTTTATTTATCCATTTTTCTATTTGCTTTCCTTAAGTTGTTGGCAATTGTGAATATACACATACAAGCTTCTGTGAACATTTTTGTGAAGGATTTTTGTGAACAGACTTTCAAAAAAAGAAAAAAAAAAAGAAACAGTTGGGTAAATATCTGCAAGTGTGATGCCTGGATCACAGAGTAAGACTATGTTTATATATTTTTTTAAAGAAACTGCCAAATTGTCTTCTAAAGTTATATTAATATGTTGTATTTCTACCAACAATAAATAGGTGTTCCTCACCAGTAAGCATTCTCAGATTGTTTTGGATTTGAACCATTCTAACAGGTGTGTCTTGTTGAATTTTAGAAGTGCCTTGTTGTATTTTACTTGGCATTTACCTAATGACAAGTGATGCTGGATATATTTTCATATGTTCATTTTTCGACTGTGTATCTTCTTGGTAAGTTGTTTGTTCAGATATTTTTTCATTGTTATCGGATTTTTTTCTTATTGTTTATATGTAAAAGATCTTAAATATTTTGGCTATAATTCCTTTGTCAGTTATGTCAGTCTAGCACATATTTTCTACAAGAAACTCTCCTGTCTTTTTCATTCTCTTAAGTGTTTTGCACAGAGTGCAAGTTTTTAAGGCAGTCCAAAGTTTCAATTTTGTGTCTTTTATGACATGTTCTTTTGTGTTGTATCTAATGCTTCATCATAAAAGCAAGGGCATTTAGATAATCTTTTCTGTTTTCTTTTGAAAAATTTATCTGTTTGCAGTTACATTAAGGATCAAGTTTATTTATTTTTTTTTTTGAAAGATGTAAGGGTAGTGTTTAGATTTTTTTTACAATTTTTTAAATATGTATATTCAGTTGTTCCAGTATCACATGTTAAAAACAGTGCCATCTCTTGGGATGGCGCCTGTGGCTCAAAGGAGCAGGGCGCTGGCTCCATATGCCAGAAGTGGAGGGCTTAAACCCAGCTCCAGCCAAAAACTGCAAAGAAACAAACAAATAACAACAAAACAAAAAACAGTGCCATCTCTCAATTAAATGCTTCTATATCTTTGTCAAAAAAAAAAAAAAATCAGTTAGAAAACAATAATTTGACTACATATATGTATGTCTGTCCTGGGCTCTCCAGTATTGATATACATCTTTTATTTTACTAGGGTCTTGAAACTGACACTTTAACTCAAACTTTATTCATCCTCAATGTAGTGTTGGCTATGAGAGGTCTTTTGCTTTTCATATAAACGTTGAACTCAGTTTGCTGATAGCTGCGAAGTAACTTCCTGAGATTTTATTTGGGGCTAAATTAAAACTAACTTTAAGTCAAGTTCCAAGACTTCATGTATTAACAATATTAAGCCTTCCTATTCACCAACATGGACTATTCTTCATTTCTATAGATCTTATTTAAAAATTTTTATCATTAGTGTTTTGCAATTTTCTTTATATAATTCATATTTTGCTATATATTTTGGTGTTATTTTAAATGATATTATTTTATTGATTTCTAATTTTAGTTGTACATTGTTCATAAATAGAACGTCATGTTCTTTTATAGAGTTGTATCAGTTATTAATACAAGGAATTCTTTTTTGTAGATTGTTTATGGATGTCTGCATAATGATATCATCAATATATAAAGATAGTTTTATCTTCTTTTTAATTTTGTACATTTAGTTTTTTTTATATTGACATAAAAGTGTTTAGACTGTGGATGTCTGCATAATGATATCATCAATATATAAAGATAGTTTTATCTTCTTTTTAATTTTGTACATTTAGTTCTTTTTATATTGACATAAAGGTGTTAAATGAGGTATTCATCTATAACTTTTTTTTTTTTTTTTTTTGCAGTTTTTGGCTGGGACTGGGTTTGAACCCACCACCTCTGGCATATGGAGCCAGTGTGCCACTCCTCTGAGCCACAAGCACCACCCCATTGCCCCATCTATAACTTCTTATTTGTCTAATTCTTATTTTCATTCTATTATTTGTTGCCTCTTATAGTTATCTTCATGTAGCTATTTTTAAATGTACAATATATTACTAGTCTAACACTAGCTTGTATTTCTTTTAATAAAAGATATATTTATACACATTAATAAATTTTTATTCACTTCCACTTCCTGACCTCTGGTAACTGCCAGTCTACTCTCAATATTCAGGAGGTCCATTATTCTAGCTTCTGAATTTAAGAACATGTAATATATTCCTTTCTGTCTCTACTTGGAGTATTTCACATAACACAAAGGTATCCCATGCTCATGGATTGGTAAAATAATATTATACAAAACTATTTACATATTCAAGATAATTTCTGTCAAAATACAAATGATATTCTTTATAGAAAAAAATAGTGAAATTTATATGGAACCACGAAAGACCCAGAGTAAACAAAGCAATCCTGCCAGCTTCACACTAACTATAGCTTTAATACTACAAAGCTGTAATAACTAATTCAATACGACATTAATATTAAACAAATGACACATAGACAAATGGAACAGACTAGTGAACCCAAAAATAAATCTAGGCATTTAAAACCAACTCCTCTTTAATAAAGATGCCAATAACATGCTATGGCAAAGATACTATGTTTAATTAATGATGCTTGGAAAACTGGGTAACCATGTGTAGAAGAATGAAACTAGATCCCTATCTCTGACCATACCAAAAGTCAATTTAAATTAAAGAATTAAATCTAATACTTGAAACTACTGAAAAAAAAATAGAAGAAAATTTCCCAGACTATAGGTCTTCGCAAAGATTTATTTGCATGTAAAACCTCAAAAGCACAGGCAACTGAAACAAAATAGACAAAGCGGATTATGTCACGCTAAAAACCTTCTGCATTGCAAGGGAAACAATCAAAAAAGTGAAGAGACTATTCAGACAATGGGAAAAATATTTGCAAAGTATCCACCTGACAAGAGTAATAACCAGAGTATATTAAAACTCACTAGTAATAATGAATACATAATAACTTGATTTTAAAAACAGGCAAAAGTCATTTCTAAAAAGAAGACATATAAATAGCCAACATGTGTAAAAAATCCTCAACTCACTAATTATCTGAGAAATGCAAGTCAAAGCCATAATGCGATATCATCTTACCCAGCTAAAATGGTCTGAATCAAAAAGAGGCAAAATGGATGTTGTAAGGATGTGGAGAAAGAATATCCCTCACATGCTGTTGGTGGAAACGTAAATTAGTTCAGCCACTATGCAAAACTCTACAGAGGTTCCTCAAACAGTTAAAAATAGAACTATCATTTAATGCAGCAATTCCACTGCTGGGTACATATTTGTTTTTTAAAAAAGGAAGTAAATATATTAAAGTTATCAGCAACACCATGTTTATTGCATCGCTATTCACAACAGCCAAAATAGGGAATAAACTTAAGTGCTCATCAATGAGTTAAATGCATAAAGAATGTGTGATAAGAATACACAATGGAGTACTATTCAGCTCTATAAAGTTTGCAATCACATCATGTGCAGCAGCAGGTACTGGTTCTGACTTTTCATCTGTTTTTTTGTGATTTAGTTTTGATGTATCTTCAAGGTTGCTAATTTTTTTTTCTTGGCTTTGTTAAGTCTACTGATGAATTTGCTGAAGGCCTACTTTATTCTTATTACAGTCTTTTGTTTCAAGTATTATTTTCTTCATGTTTATTTATTCAAGTTTCCATCTCTCTGTTTATATTGCCCATTTGTTCTTGCACGTCATTCACTTTTGCTCTACTGGAGTTAACATAGTTTTCACAGCTAGTTTAAATTCTCTGATAACTCCAACATCTATCCGTGTCATATTTGAGCTTGTTCTGATGTTTGCTTTGTTTTCTCAGACTGTTTTTCCTTTTGGCACACTGCTAATTATTTTTCACAGTTATCTATGTATATTATAGTAGGAAGTAAAGTAAATAAGATTTTAGTATGAATTTATTATATTCCTATGGCTAGTTGTTGGGCTGTATACAATGTTGGCTATTCCATCTGTTATTCCTACAGGTGACATAGGTTTCAAATTCCTGTTACATCTTTATTTTTTGTCTCCTCTCCTGACTTTGGACTTCAGTAAGTAGTTATCTTAAGAAAGAGTTTATATATAGCAGACAATTGAACTGTAATCCAAGGCTATTCCAAATATTGAAGACCTGCTGGTATGGGGGAAGGTAAGGGGAAAAGAGAGATCTACAAAGTTCAACTAATCACTAGTCTTTTAGTGGATTTGCGATTCTCCAGTCTTAAGGTGTTACCCCTTGCTCTCTGCTGACTTCTCTGGCCATAGTATTTTCACTATATTTCCTTGAAACTATGAAGTCTGTTGACTATTTTCTATGCTTGGTGATATGAGATGAATTAAGTGGGCTGGAGTGGGACTAATCTTGACGGGATAAACCTCAAGCCTAGTCCTTTTCCATGGATTGAAGGTTTATTATGAAAGAGTTTCTTTAGCCTTCTCCCAACCTGAGCAAAAAGGAGATATTTCTCAGATCATCATCATGGAAATATAGTGACGTTCTGGTGATGAAAATCCAGGAATATGTTAAAGTCCACCTAAATCTCTGGCCTATAGGAATTCCTGAATTCTATGCTATAGAAATTTGATAAAATTGTCATTTGAGTATTTTTATCAATTTATGTCTCCAGTATACATTTTTATGTAAACAAATTTTAGCTGTGTCTTCCTGGTTGTGTTTCTGTTTACTGTTTCAGTGTTGGCTTTCCCTGAGATAGCAGGTCTTTGAAAGATCCAAGACTTGAAGCACATTCTTCTTAGCTAAGTATCTCAAGAATGGAAATAAAATATCCAATGCATTCAATAGTAATATGAAACCAATATATAAACAATTACATGTGCACATGAACAATAAAACGGGTTGTTTTTTTTTAATTATTTTTACCTATTCACTTAAAATACTCTATTCTTGACCCCTCTTCAATCACACATGTTGCCACCACACATTTTCAGCTTTAGACGTTACATTTATTTGCTATGTATCTTCTATATTGTCAATTATAATCATCCACTTACTCATTATCTTTCTTTTCTTAATTATCTCAACTTAAAGAATGTTTGACCCCACCAAGATCTCTGATTTATTTATCCTAACATTTTCCCATTTCTTCTCATTTTCTTAATGTTCCTTCTTTCTCCTTAATCTAGTTGGATTATTGTCAATCTGATGAATACAAATTCAAAACTCCTGGCCTCAGAAACTGTTTTACATTTTCCTGACAAAACATAGCCATAGTTTGCAATCTATCACATTATTGAGGCAGGAGTGGAATCAAGAAAACTGTAGGAAAATAGGGGACAATTACACAATATGAGACCATATCCTCTATAGCTAAGATGCAGTGGAGAAGGTGTTTTTTACAAATAAATGGATAATTCATAGTAATAGAAGTAAAGAAAAAATATATGGACACAGAGACAACAGAACAAGAGAAATTATAAAATATCCTTTTGGAGAAATGTGATTTGAGTTAGATTTCTAATGTTTTGGGTTATTCTGAGACTAAAGATCAAAGTTCCACAGTGAAGCTACTTGGCATCATTTAAACTGTTATGGTGGTGAGGAAGCTTGATACCCTGAATAAGTAGTGGTGGACTAGAAAACAAAGCAAAATAAACAAACAAAAAACCCTCTAGTTACAAGTGTAAGTAACTCTAGAATATTTATAAACATACTTTGTTGATCTAAAAAATTCAATTTTAATTGTGAAAAAATAAAATATAAAAATTTATGTTTTCACAGAAATGATAATGAAAAAATATGTAGTGGCACTGAAAACATTAAAGATCAAACAAGAGTGTATTGCCATTTTCTTCATGGCATTATCGCAATAAACTTGAACTAATATTTCCCTGATTTCACTTCCACTCTTACCAAGTTTAACAAGAAATTTAAGAAATGTTTGCTGTGGCTGTAATTCAAGCTGTGGCATTCTTGTGATGGCATACAACAAAAACATGCACCAAAAATAATGAACGCCACTCAGCAAGACACTGCCACCATTGTCAAAAACACAGCTGTGAGATATGGATGTACCAAAGTTATGAAACCTTATTTAGCTGTGTGTCCAGTATTGCTAATGTAAGCACATAGTGGCAAGTTTTTGAACTTAATTATCATACTTCTTCATACTTCACTTCTTAATCTACTTCTCTTGCTATTTCCATCACACCTGCAGTGATTTCTTTGAGCAAAATCTTAAACTGCTCTAAGTCATACATGAGAGTTTGAATCAACTTTTTCTTAACTCCTGTTACTACTGATAACCTTCTCCCATGAATCATGAATCTCCTTATTGGCAGCTAGAGTAATGAATCCTTTCCAGATTTTCAATTTACTTTGCCTGCATTTATCAAAGGACTCACCTTCAATGACAAATGTGCTACATAAATGACACTTGAAAATCAAAATTACTCCTTGATTCCTAGGCTGCAGAATGGATGTTATATTAGCAGACATTAAGAAAACATTATTCCCCTGTACATCTCTATGAGAGTTCTTAAGTGACCAAGTACATTGTCACCAATAAACCATAGTATTTAATACTTTGAATGAAATATTTTTATTTTCCTGAGCAACAGGTCTCAACAACAGACTTAAAATATTTAGTCAGTCATACTATAAAAAGATGTGTCATCCAGGCTTTGATGATCCCTTCATAGAGGGATTTAGCATAATTCTTGAAGATCCTAGGACTTTCAAAGTTGTAAATGAGCATTGGCTTCAATTTAAAGTCACCAGATGCCTGAACCCCAAATAAAAAATTTAATCTTTCTTTGAAGATTTGAAGTCAGAAGTTGATTTCTCTTTTCTAGTTTTGAAATCCGAGATGGCATCTGTTCTTAATAGAAGGTTATTTCCTCTACACTGAGTATCTATTGCTTGACCTTAGGTAGATCTTCTGGATAACTTGCTCTACCTTCTGCAACCACACATTGTGCTTCACCCTGCACTTTGATGCTTTGGTCCTTCTGTCTTTAAATCTCATGACCCTAGCTTAAAACTTTTCTTTTGCAGCTTCCTCACCTATCTGTCTCAGCATTCATTGACTGGAAGAAAGTTAAGACCTTGATCTCTTGATCCAGATTAGGTTTGGCCTAAGGGAATGTTGAAATAAGTTTGATCTTCTATCCAGACCACTAAAACTTTCTTCATATCAACAATAAGGCTGGTTCACTTTCTTATCATTTCTTTATTCACTGGAGTAGTACTTTTATTTTCCTTCACAAACTGTTAACTTGGCTATTTGGTAAAAGAGGCCTAGCATTTAACACACCACAGTTTTAGACATGCATTCCTACGTTTAAACATTTCTAGTTTTTAATTTAAAATCATGAGAATATTTCTTTTACTTGAACACTTGTAGGCCAACCTAGAATTGCTAACTAGTTAGATTTTAATATTTTTGTCTCAAACAATAGGAAACCCTTCAAGAAGGAGGTCTGTGGGTGAAATAGTCAAAACACACATATTTATCTATTAAATCTTTCCTCTTATAAGTCCACAGTTTATGATGCCCCAGAAAAATTATAATAGTAACATCTAGGATTACTGATCCCAGATAACCATAAAACATGTAATAATAATGAAAAAAGTTCAAACCACAGGCATTCCCCAAGTTACAAACAAGATACATGCTCAAAAATGCCCGTAGGTCAGATTTATGTGTAACTTGAATCCCTAATGAAAAGTACATTAAAGTAGTAATAATAATGATAGCATTGCTGTAATAGCTCATGTGTGATAACAATAATACTGTAATAAAAATAATACTCTTGTATTGTTATACTGTGATATAGAAACTCTTGCGATCATTGTTTTAATTCAAACAAACAGAACATAAAAATAAACTCATACAAAAAACTTAGACTAGAAACAGGAGAACTTTCAAAAAAGGATATTTATGTTAGGCTAAAAAGAATTTTAAATGTATTTTGATATACTAACTAAATCAGTAATGACCTTTCCATTTCAACAATGAATCCAGAATGCTGCTTAGTTATAACTGACGTTTTCATGGGAAAACTGCTTTTCACATGTTCCATCACTCTCACTAATTCTTTGCAATTGCTCTGATAGTAGAGCAACTGAAGCCTACTGCCTTCCCAATGAATGATATCTGGCTTTTCTCCAAATGCTTAATTATTTCTACTTTTATTTCCATCATAATCACCTTCACTGCAGGCTCACCTGGATTTCCAGTGGACTTTTGCTGTAGAGGCATGGTCATAAGGATCAACAGAAACTCATAAAATTAAATTTAAAAGTTAAGACAAAAGCGATGTTGTGCCCAAGTGACCATCCAAACAATAACAGCTGCTAACATAAAGATGCTGCACCAATGAACCACGTATGCCAAGGGGTTTGTTTACATGTGCAGAAGACAATAGTTCCCAAATTATATTTTAATTGTTTAATTATAAATTCTCCTTAGGTAGACCCTTGGGAGCCTAGTTGTAAATACATAACTCAGCGTTGTTTGTAAACTAGGAACTGCCTGAATTATGAGAATTACCAAAATGCAACACAGAGATATGAAGTGAGCATACGGTGTTGGAAAATGGTGCTGATAGACTTTCTTAATGAGGGGTCGCCACAAACCTTCAATTTGTAAAATACGCAGTGACTGCAATGTGCAATAAAGGAAAGCACAGTATAGTGAATTATGCCTATAGTCTTGGTAGCACAAGACTGGTTGGTTGTATCTTACTATGATTTGCAAAATGAATCATGTCCTCCCTTCGGGCATATGTGGAAATAAGTATTTTCAAACAAAATATTCTATATTTGAATTTCCGTAAATAGAATAAAGCGTTAAGTAGTATCAAAGTGAGTTGTGTGAGAAAATCCACATCTCATTTCCACTGTGCTCTAACATTACAGCACTCACTCAGTTTATTTGGCATGCAGAATGTAAGTAACATTTGCTGCACCATGTGCTTTAGAATTTAACATTACCTTTTAAAAATTCGCCATTGGTTTATTTTATTCAAAATTACTTCTAACATGAAATGCATTGTTCTACATAAAGAGACAAAATATTTTGTAATTTAAAGAGGGGAGGAACCAGAAATCAGAAAAAAATCTTCACGCTCTGGAGACCAGAGCAACAGTTCTAAAAAAAACTGAGTAAAATATGTAAAGTTACATTGTTAGTAGAATATAACCTATTTAATATATTTTTTCACCAAGGACGGTCTTGCTAGCATGTATATTAATAAAAACCAGAAAAAAATACTCTCTCTGTCTATTGCCCAGGCTCTTCTCAGGACAACTCAGTAAAGGTGACTCTCAGTATTCCCTTGCCAATATTCTCTGTATTTGAAAGTTTTACTTTACCAAAATTAAATCTTCTATAGTGAATGTCAGTCATATGCCCTTGTTGTATTTCCAGTAAAAGAAAAATTCCTAAAGCATACTTTTTCAAGAACAGTTGTATATTATAGTGATCAAAATTACCTGTTTCTGGAACCCAAATCTCCATTTTCCATATGTAAGGCAAGATTATTAAAATTTTCTTCTATATCTAAGAATTTCTTTTAGGATCATTTTGATACAATCCATGTCAATTTTATCAGCACACTTCCTGGCTTTACTATTCATTCTATAAATGTTTTTCTATAAATTAATTATCTGTATAGATCTGATTTGTAAAACAGATGAATTGGTATGATAACCTAGCAAAATGTTTTATTATTTCATAATATCCTTAAATATTACATGTATTAATATTAATACTTAAGTGTCTACTGTGTACCAGGCACTGTTAGAGCCAAAAAAAGTTTTCACAAAAGGAAAATAGTTCATGAGTGAAAAAGAATAATATAATAATTATGTGCTATATGATTGTTAAGAGGAGTTGTGTTTTTTTTAATATTCACTAGGTCAGACTGTTTGCTCAATTGTCATATATATGGAAGCAGGTTTAAAAGAGATAGTAATTGAACAAGATGGCATAAATTTCTAACCCAATATTCTCTCCTAAACCAAAGGACATTACACATTTTAGCCACTATAACACCACAAAGCTTTTTGAATACAAAAGCCTCTGGTGCATGAAATGATTAATGATGATAGTTCTGATGTTGTAAAGTTGCAATCTATCTCATGTTCAAATGGGATGCCAAGATAACTAATAAATTCCCTAACACTAGAGAGAAAGGCCTCTGGCATGTAAAGGATCAGGTGGAAGAGAATACATTCCTTTTCTGATCCTGCTCAAGTCCAAAATCCTTATCCACCAAGTGTTTGTCTTAAGTTTGCTGCAATTTAATTTGACAGCCAAACCTGATGTGACTGATGGAAGCATATTATAAACTTCTCTGAGAGTGTTACAATTTTCAATTTATGACTGCATTGCCTTTAAAAAGTGAAAAGTGCTAAATTCTGAAATATACTCCCATTCATGTGTTCAAGATAAGTAATTGTGAGCCTGTTTCAAAAAAACTGCAAGCACCTTTTTTTTCTTCCAAATTTTCCTTTCCCCATTTTTTTAAGTTACCATGTGTGTATGAGTCTTCTAAAATGCGGGTGTATGTCTGTGTGTTGTCTATAACATATATGTTATATATCTTAATAAATATATATTTAAACATTTTCTCATACAAAATGAATACAAAAAATATAGATTTTTAAAATTTATTTTTAAATTGGCAGATTTAAATTCTATATATTTATTGTGATATACATTTGGAAATATCCACAAGTACACATTGTGGAAAGGCTAAATTGAGTTTATACGTGGAATTTAAAATTTCGAACTTATAGAAGTGCAAAGGAGAGCACAGGTTACTAGGGACTGTGGGGAAGGGTGTATAAACGGTGGTCAAGGCAAAAACTTCTTTGATTAGATTGGAGGCATACATACAAAAGATCAAGTGTACAATTTAGTGACTGTAATTAATAACAATATATTGTATTCTTGAAAATTGCTGACAAATTATGTTTTAAGCGTTCTCACCACAAAATAAAATAATATGTATGAATGGCAAAACTTAGAGATAAGTTTATAGTCAATAAAACATAACAATATATTGCTATTCAAAAAATTGATGTCGGCAGCACCTGTGGCTAAAAGGAGTAGGGCACCGGCCCCAAATGCCAGAGGTGGTGGGTTCAAACCCAGCCCTGGACAAAAACTGCAAAATAAAATAAAATAAAATAAAAATGATGTCGTTCTTTATTTTACTTTGATTATTATAAATCAGAATAATACAATTTAAAATTTTATTTCTAAGATTTCTGGCAAAGTAGAACAATTTGAATGTCCTTATACTTTTGCATCTAGGCTTTTGCTGTAAATTTACTCAAGTAATTTGCCCTTATTTAAAAAGGGAATTTTGTATACCACTGAATTATGAATCAATATTTACACAAAGATCTTTCTATTTGAACTCAATAGACGTTTCTCATGACTATTTTGCAAGTCTAATCTTAATACGTATTTTCATTAGCATTTTAATGTTATTGAATACAGATTTTTACAATGAGTATTTATTTCAAAAAGACATTTTAAAAAATTGCTGGTGACCAGATGAGACCAGATCATGTCTATAATCTCAGAGGTACAGGAAGCCCAGGCAGGCAGATAACTTGAGTCCAGGAGTTCAAAAACTGCGTGGGCAATGTAACTAGACCCTACCTATATAAAATTAAGAAAAATTAGCTGATCATTGCAATAAGAGCCTGTAGTGTCAGCTACTTGGGTGACAGATGTAGAATACATTGCGACTAGAGGTTCAAGGCTGCCTTGAGCTATGACTGTTCCACTGCAGTACAATCTGAGTGATGGAGTGAGACATGGGTCCTTCAAAAGAAAATTATTGTTTATTCACCTTTAAGGTTACCTTTTGGAATTCCTACACAAACTCAAGTTAAATATTAATTAATGAATTTTCTATTTTATAGAATAAAACTGTAAGGTTTAGCTATTGTAACTTTATTAAAATGTGCTTCTGTGTAAAATATAAAGCAACAGAATTATATTTTTCCCGAAATAGCTAAATTAATTTCCTACGAGACTTTATTTAGTCTTCATTTAGAGTATTTACTTTATTAGTTATCCATATTGATTTGATTAGGACAGGAAATGCTAATAAGTTATATCTAAAGTGCCGATTTTTCAAAGGGCAAGGGTTGAGAATAAGCAGTGTGATGAGAACAATTAGAGTCCATGTTAGAACATAGTGCTGAAAATGCCATCATGGATTATCGAAATTTCTTTTACATATATATATATATATGCTTCTTTTATGTTAGCTGATGCTTCCCCCCATGTTCTACCCAATTTGAAATGCTTGGTACATTCCATCTCTCTTCAGTGTTGAACATTCTTTGAAACAAAGTACTCTAAATTGAATGGTGGGCTTAGCTTTCTGATGGAGCAGGAAAAGTTAAGATATTGTTGAGTATTGGATTTTTACTCTGATTAGAATAGATGAACTTATGTAGTTTTCTATATCTGAAATAGAAGCAGGATTTCACATGCATAGTAGGTCACTTTCCATTTTAGTGTAGCACAAAATATTTTCTAATGTTCACTGGAATATTTGTCACCCATAGGCTATTTATAATATTGTTGCTTACTTCCAAAATATATTGGGATTATATATATTAATAAATGTATCATATTATATATACTATTATAATTATATAATTGGATTATTTCCATTGTACATTTTATTCTTTTGTATGTGTTGAATCTACTATAAATATATGGTTAGATTTTGTAATTGTTTTGTGTGTGCTTGACAATCATTTTATTTTTATGCATAAAAATATTCACACATATACACACATTTATACATGCTGGGAAGAAAGACAGAAAGAGAAAGAGACACGGGTGATATTGTCATCATAATCCAACAATTAAGTAAAATTTTATGTCAATGATTATTATGGTTTTTGAAGTTTTTGCTTTGTAGACAACAAGAACTGCATGTCATATCATTTAATAAATTTAACTATCAATTTAGTTTTTAAAATACATGAGTACACTTATCTATTAGTTAAAACTATGCAAAGATTATAATTTATAAGAGATCTCACAAAATTTAAAAAACTTAATAATTAATTACAGAATTTCAGTTTTTACTTTGAACACATAAATTAAGAAATAGAATAGTGTAGGTAAATCTTCAAAACCATATGCACTCCTCAGTTTCCTGTGGTTCAGGATTAAGAGCCAAGAAATCTTTTTTCCTAAGCTAATTTAAATTGATTTTATTTAGTTTGTAACCAAAACTCTTCTTAGCCAAGTGGCTTACAACAAATGAAAATCCCCTTGTAATTAAGAGAACCACATAATTTATCATCCTAGCTAAGATATTTGTGGGATTTTTTTTTTTTTTTTTTTACTTGAAAAGGGCATAAACCCAAGCTGTTCAGGGAAAACTGGAATGCCACTACCTTTAGACAATTTATAATCAGCTTTAATGTTAGCAATGACTTATTTTGCCATGAGATCTAAAGATATGAATACATTCATTAAGTTGCATCAATTAATAAGACTTAATTCAAATGAATTCACTGATGAGACATTTACCATTTATTGTTTCCTATATTTGAAATTCAAGTCAACATTTTTTCTAATAACTTCTCTCAAGTATTAGTAATTAAAACCAAATTGATTCTTGTGATGAGTGGGGGTAAAGTGAAACACTCATAATATTTGGTACAATTCTGAGAACCTTTTAACAAATTTTAGTGAGTTAAACAACAATTTATTCTGAAAAAACTATGCCAGTGAAAAACTAAACTTATAATCAGTAATGTGATAGTTACATTCATCATCAAGTAAAATAAGATATCTAAAAACCTTCCTAATAATCTTATATGCTGTTATCCTTATTGTTCCCTATTATATAAATTAGTACAATGAGAAAATTTTAAGCAACTTGTTCCAAATAGTTTAGATAGTGAGTTGGAGCTACTTTTAAATATTATACTTGTAAATGCCTTCATTCATACAAAAATGATTTACTAAGAACCTCCTCTTACCAAAACATTGTATCAAGCAATAAGAATGAGGATTGGTTACGAGAATTAGTGCTTAGAATGGATTGTTATAATAAATAACCACCCTATTTTCATATATATAATGTCAGATATAAAATATTACCATATAACTATCACAGATACAGAAACACACAAATCACTTATGTAATTAGTCCAATATATAATTGCACCTATCTCTATTTATCTCTACATAAATTGATAGAGATATTTACATGATAATACATTTATTATGTAAACTTCTGGTATTTTATTGATTCAAGAGAAAAATAGTAAATAATGAAAGAAGCTTTCCCAGTTAGAGTGACTGTGGTGAAGAGGTTTGCATGGTTTATCATCTGAAGACCGAGAAGGAAGGACTATGTGTGTAGATAAATGTTCTGTGTGTGATTGTGTATTTGAGGTTGGGGGGGAAGGAGTGGAACAGGGAAAGTAATGATGTGTAGTGAAGAGGCCAAATGTGACTTCATTTTGTAAGAAAGGCTCCATTTTGGAACCCAGCCCTGTTACAGGAAAAAGACCACAGTGACGCCCCTTCTGGGCAGGACCATCAGCCCAGGTGGGGCCAGCCTATCAGAAAGTGGACAGGCTTCCCTTCTTCCTGGAAAGTTTCTAATGCAAACTCACCCTATGGCACCTCCGAAGTATCAGGTGGCGCCAAGCACCACTAGACAACAGCTCAGCCAATGGCAACCCCTCCCTACAAAAGCCTGATGGAATTCCCTTATGCGTCTTTCAAAACCTTCCCTGCGCCATTTCCAAGTTGCCCCTCCACGGCCACGCTGTAGAGTGGAGTGACCCTGGAATATGCTTAAATAAAGACACTCGTTTGCTTTTACATGTGCCTATGGTAGTCTCTCAGCTGTGATTTCGGTCCCAACAGTAGCTGCACATAACATGATTGGGGGGGGGGGGAAGGTGGCAATATATGCAGAGGCCACATTCAAATCAACATTTTTTTTGTTTGTTTAGTTACACTTCCCCATTAAAGGCAGCCTGCCCTTCTTGTTTGGTTAATAGTCAGAACCAATTCCTGTATGTGCCAATATGATCCTAAACCTTAGTAACAATGAGATATGATAGGAAATTGTGGAAGTTTTTGTCGATCCCCTCAACTCTACATCAAATTTAGAGCTCAGGAATTATAATAACAAACACAGAGGGTTCCTAATATGTCATAGGTTGATAATACAAACTTTTTTTTCTTCTAAGGAAGATTTTCTTCAGCAAATAACTGTTATTGGTATACAAAAAGGATTTTTTTTTTTTTGAGTATTTCTAATCATGTGACATAGCCAGGTTCATTGCCTTTTTATTATTTTATTATTTATTTATTTATTTTTAAGATAGAGTCTCACTATGTCACCCTGGTAGAGTGCTGTGGCATCATAGCTCACAGCAACCTCAAACTCTTGGGCTTAAGTGATTCTTTTGCCTCAGCCTCCCAAGTAGCTGGGACTACAGGTGGCCACCACAATGCCTGGCAATCATTACCCTTTATCCAAGAGAAAGCCAATATCCAGAAACAGCAGAGTTTACAGAAAACAAATTGTTTATTCCACATAGTGCTAAATTAGGAGACAGGAGAAACTTCTCAAATCCTCCATGCCAAGAATTGTGGAGACAGGTTCTTTATGGACAATTTGGGGGGACTTTGGATCTGCTAATTGGCTTCTTTCATGATGGAACCATCAGTCCCTTGGTGCACCTTTACCTGGGCCACTATCTGGAATACAGGACCTTGGTTAGTGGGGCTAAAACTAGTTGAGTCAGTTCCTTGAATGCAGAACCTGAAAGATATGCCAAAAACTAAGGAATCAAAGTGAGGGAACATTGATTATTATCAATCAAATAGGGTGACAATGGCAGACCATTACCATTATTTCAACAGTCTCCTCCTTCGCAGAGTTCTGGAGGCTCTTACTCTGCTTTTTGCCTTGTACCACTTTGTCAATCTTTAAGGATGGTTTCAATTTCATGTAAATACATTTTTTATACCAACTCCTCAACTGCAATTTAAAATATAAATATATGATATTTAATAATTTTATATAGTGAGGATATAGAATTTAAATACAGAGATCTCCTATATCTTTTTTTTTTTTAATTCTGACATTTCTGCTGTAATGTAAAACATTAAATGTTATCTAGAGAAGAGATTCTATCCTGACAAAATATCATTGTAATTCAGTGGGCATGTAAACTTGTTTGGTTTGGGTTTCTGTTTTGAGACTTGATAATAGCTTTATCTGACTGCAAAGTGGAATTCTCAGATCATTTATTTACTCAGAAAAAATGTCACACAAATTACTGTTTTTCATAAATGATATATTATGCTGAAAAATACTTGTTCTTGAACCTGTAATTTGAAGAAATCAATTACTTCTAAGTATTAAAGAGTTCAAGGAACCAGCTACTAAATATTTCTGCTATATATTGCCATAGTCTTGATTTTCCTAATTTATGTTGCAATTTTCCCTAAATAATAAAAAATAATGGTGAGAGTGCTCTAGTAGTGTTTGATATAGGGTAATATGGGAACTCGGGTAGGTGACAGTATTCTTTTAATGGTTAAAAAAGAAAAAAAAATCTAACATAATTAACATTTATTCTGAATCCAAAAAATGTGATAGGTTGGCTATAACAACTTGCTTCTTTATCAAAATCTTTCTATAAATTCTTTAAAGTTTTTTTCCTGCTTTGAAGCTTGTAGTATTAACTTTTGTATGATCTGTGCTTGAAAGCTTGTTAGCCACAATCCACACTGACTGCAAATCATTTTTAAATACATTCAATAATTCATCCCATTTTTCTTTTCTAATACAAATTAGAAACAGATTATTGGCAATTTTCCATTATTGCGCTTTGTCAAATCCTTCATTGACTATAATTTGTTAAATTTTTACTTCAAACACACGCAGATAAAGTTGATCTGGAGAAAGTACATCAAGGGCTATTTTTCTGGAAGATTTTGAACAGATTATGTTCATAATATGCAGTGCCTCGATAGCCTAAGTTCTCAGAAAATGCCACTCTAGGTAATTTATTAAACACCAATTTTAAAAAATAAAAAATGTGCAATGTATGACTTATACTGTCACAACTATACATATATATGTGTATATATATATATATATATTTTTTTTTAGAGACAAAAAAATTTAGGGCACTTTATTTCCCTCGGTAGAGTGCTGTGGTGTCACAGCTTACAGAAACCTCTAACTCCAGGGCTTGCTTAGGTGATTCTCTTTCGTCAGCCTCCCAAGTAGCTGGGACTACACACGCCCACCACAACACCTAGCTATTTTTTGCTACAGTTCAGCCGGGATGGGTTTGAAGTTACCACCCTCAGCATATGAGGCCAGCGCCCTACCTACTGAGCCAGGGGCACCACCCCACAATATTTTTAATAGCATCAATAATAATAATATTCAGTATTTTTTCAATGTATTTATTTTGAAGAAGTTCAAATATTTCAACTCTTCTCCAAATGGTTTTTATCATTACTATGAAGAATGCATAATATTTTTTATTTTATCGTTACCTAATTTTATGAAATGCTGTTTAAAATTTTTTTAAATTTCAGATTAATATGAAGGCATCAATATTTAGGTTATATTGTTTTCATTTCTAAGATAAAGTTCAAGTTGTAGTTGGGCCCTTCACCAGGGGCTGTACTGAACACCCTCACACATCAGGTAAAATCTTACCAAATGTTTTCTCTTTTCCCCTTTCACTTTTTTCTCCTCTCCCCCCTCACTAGAAGATACTTGTGTTTTTCTTTTATGTGAATGCGTAATTGTTTATATGTTGATTTCAGACTAGTATTGAGCACATTGGATACTTGTTTTTCCATTGTTAGGAAAAAAATGTGTTTCAACTCCATCCATGTAAATACAAAAGATGTAATATCTCCATCTCTTTTTTATGACTAAATGTCACTCCATGGTATACACATACTACAGTTTATTTATCCATTCATGGGTGGGTGGGCACTTGGGTTGCTTCTATAGCTTGACAATTGTGAATTGAGATGCAACAAATATTCTAATGCAAATGCTCTTGTGGTAAAATGATTTTTATTTTCTTCAGAGTAGATGCCTCGTACTGGGATTGTGAGATCAAATAGGAGCTCTCCTTTTCATTCTTTAAGAATTCTCCATACTTCTTTCCATAGAGGTTGTATTAGTTTGAAATTGCTATTTATAAATTAAATTAATTCATGATGAATGCCTATAGCAGTTAGTTATATCTGATATCAAGAATGTAATGGGATATTTGTAAATAAATGTAGAGTTGAATTGAATCGAATCATATAGCTTGCAACATTCTACCATTCATTTTCTGGAGTAAAAATATAATAGTATTTTGGTTGCTCAAACATGAATTTATTAAGTAATTCACATTAGCTGAAGAGATATTTATTGAATATCCATTAGCTATAGAGAAATCAGATAGAAATTTGGAAAATTTTAAGGATATATAAGATATTCACCTTACACCAACAGAGCTAATAACTTCAAGTGAGAGGGAAAAAGACATAAAGCATGAAAATAAAAATAGAAACAATAGAAACAAAAGAATTATTCTTTTTCTATAAGCAGATAATTCATTAAGGATTAAGAATAAAGTAATTTTAATTCAAGAGGAAAACAATAGTTAAATCTGTCTCATAAAAGTAATTATAGTTGCCAAAAGTTGGTGGGTGTTAGTCATTCAAAATTTAGCAATTATTCATCAGTTACCTCATGCCAGTATATATTCTTCAACCTATGTTACCAATCTCCTTCATTAATTCTATTTAAGCAACCAAACACTGTTCAGCAATTATATTTACTGTTAAGCAAGATACTTCTTTTCTTTTCAGTAAATACTCTTAGTTTGGGTTAATTTAGCTTCCTAATTATAGAAGAGATGGGGCTAATGTTCTGCAGTATGAATGGCATTAGTCTAATGTTTAAATTTTTACACAACTAACTCTTCAGTAATATACAAAAGTTAGCATTATTGTTCAAAAATAAAATAAATTTTACACTGCTTTATTATTTTGCCTGGTTTATTTTCCACCATTGGACTCAGATTCTGAGTAATTTTTTTAAATGAAGCTAACTTCCTTCCAGATTATAACATAGTACTGTGATTTCATTAGTGTAAGAGCATAAAAAATTCTTAGGTCATCAACACCTTCAGTGAATAATATAATTGGCTAATTTCTAAAGAGTCATTGGCTCCATGGATGATTTAATCTCAAATCTTAAAAGTCTCTGTAGAAGTTCCCAGGCATATTGCATTATCTAATTGGTCTCTTGTTAATTTAGCTTACAAATTTTGTTTCCTACCTTGATTCCTATTTAATTTTGAGATATTTTCCCTTTGAAAACATTTAAAACAACATGAAGACAGATGCTTTCTCTATTTCTTCCGTGTCTGTCCTCTTATAATTGCTTTGAAATTGCACCTACCTAGGCCAATTTGTGAATCTTAGCTCAGGATCTCAGCATGGAATAAATTCCGGAAGAGGAGAAATTGATAGTAATCAGAAAACTAATGGTTCAGGAGACTCAGATTTAACCTCAAGTCTAAGATAAAAGCACTCCAAAATATGAAAAAGTACATCTTAGCCAAGGGGAGAGAAACGTGAAGGGTCAAGGACATGAAGGAAAAGTGAAACAACTATTAGAAACTCTCATATAACTGTCATATGACTGTCAAATAACACTGACTCTCCTAATAAAATCTACCTCTAACATTTTTCTTTTCTTCTTCCATAAGTGCATAACGATAGTAAGATTTTATTAACAAATTCACTAAAAAATACTTTATTACATTACAATACAATAACTTAAAAATGTGCCAATATATGCTAATCTCATTTTCTGTAGGTTATTAGTCATTAAAATCTATTTAAAAATCCAGTTGGATTTAACCACTTCTACTTGCAGGTTTAAACTACTGATTTTTAATAGGAAAGTTTGTCTAGATTGGACAAAGTGAAAAGAAACAAGGTGCTCTATGCCTTTAAATAAGACACGCTTCAAATTTATTTTGTTCATGGTCAGTTTTCAAAATGGCTCTGTTTTCAATAGAGTCAATTTATGCCTGTAATTTAAACCCTGATTTCAAATATTTGATCACAATTATCAAATAAATGCATAAACAAGAGAACAGGAAAGGGAAACCCAAATTTGTTTTTGAAAAATAGTCCAAGAATTGGAACACATGGGATTGGCATGAAGAAAAAGCAAATTAGTATTGATCTGCCTAGACTTGGCACAGCTTAGGAGGCCCATAGGGGACACACAAAATATTTAAAGACAAGATTTAAAAACATATTTTTGAGGGAGGAGGGAGAAAGAGACAGATGCAGAGAAAGAGAGAAAAATTGACTGAGATTTCTTTATTTATGAAACATATTAGAATACAATTGCTGAACTGAAAACATACCTAAATACATATGTCCTAGTGACCACCCAAGTGACTCCATCAAACTGGTCAACATAAAGAGATGGTTTGACCTAGAGACAGAGATTCCTGGAGAGCCTGTTTCAGCTCTGAACTGTTTGTGTCTTACCATCCTGATTGCTAAATATTTAAATGTAGAAACCTTTGAGAAAACTCTAATACAAAACTAAATCCCACTTACTACATTCCTCATGATCAGTGCTGAGCTATAATGGGCCCAGCAGAACTCCTCTAATTCTTGATCTACAGATATTATAAATAATACTACATAATTTCTGTTAAGTCCCTAGATTCTATAATAATACTAAATAATAATAGATAACTGACAGAGAAATAACTTATTCAATATGATAACTTCATATTTGAAGTTATCTTTCTTTAAATTATTAGTTAATTTAGACAAAATACCTTACATTTAACCAAGGTTTAAAGTTGATATTTTCCTTTTTCCTTTACAAAAATCTTAGAGAAATTTTATTCAATTTCTCTACTTCTTGGCATACACACAAACATACATGAACCTCTATGTGTGTATAATTTGAATCACACAAAAAGTCTATAATTGTTTTTAAATAGCATTCTTTGTTCATATTTATGTGTTTATCCATTAATTAACTGTTTCCTGGGGGTTGGGGGTGAAATTATAGCCATTTTAATTTCCATTATTTCCTAGGCAATAGTCTCTGACTCTTCTCTCTCTTAATCTCCAGAACCTAGAAAATACATTGGCTAAAACATGTATCTTTTTCCTCCTTATCTCTTAATTTCTCTTTTATGCATTTTATCTTGTTAATTCCTATTTATTGAATTTAGAATAATTTCTTCTAATGTCTGTTAATTAATTCCTTCTCAACTATGTCCAAACCATTAATAAAACATTCATTACTCCTTTCCTTTACAAAATTGTAAGTTCTATTTGATTCTATTTTTTTTTCAGATATGATATGTCACTATTAAGAAAATTCTGATGTATAAAGGTGTTTTTCATTTGTCAAGAAAATTTGTTTAAACTTGGTGGACCACGATTGCTCATAGTCTGTATCAGAGAGCTGTATTAATTATTTAAGGACAAGTTTGACATATGTTTTATCGTTGTTTATATTTTTGCTTTCTCACTGTGGTGTCTCTTTTCCCTTGTGCTTAGTTAACTCATTTTCCGTTCTCATTGTCATGTCCTACTGCTTGTAGCAATTCCCCAAATCCTACTTGAAGGTGTGAAGTTCTCTTTCTAAAGAAAGGATTTGCATTTGTTCCTGACAAACACTTGTAACTCGACTAATGCAAATCAGATTTAAAATAACTATGATTATGTGATTATGTCAACATTATGAATGGCATATTATTTTTAGTTTTATTAGTTAATTATCCAGTAGATAAAAGTTTTATATCAAAACACCTATATCTCTTTAACTGTTTTGGATTTTCAAAGTCCATCCTCCTCATAAATGTATTCCATATTTTTATACATTTGATATGGCTGAGTTTTTTGGCATTTGTCTCTATCGTATCACTTTCATTGATTGTTTTAAAAAGTATATATATTTTAGAAGTTGTGTAATTTTATTAATCAGTACCTTCAAAAATGTTGAAAAATAATGTTTCAGCACGTATGCTGCTCTTGAATTGGAATAATTTTCTGTATATCAGAATTAAATTTTATATTTGTGGTTGGCTTTTTGAACATATATTCCAATACTGTTTGGCTAAGGTTTCCCTAGTTACAAGTGGCTGTTATTTTTTATTACATACATTTTCAACATTCATTGATCTGATTTTGTCCATGGTATAAAATTGTAGAGGATTATGTTCAAAGATTCTTTTTAATGTTGAATTATCATTATAATGATTAGACAAGATCTTTGTATTTCCTCCTCCTTTGATGTATACTAAATTTATCTTAGAATGTCTTTATCCCTTTACTATAAATTTAGCTTTTTTTCCTCTCATATTTTCATAACATTTGGGTTTATGCTTACATAAAAAAAGTTAGTTTTTCCATCTCAATGTCTCAATGTCTTTTTTACTTTATTCTATAAATGGCATATTTTACCAAACATAGAGTCACTCATCTCCTGGTACCCATTAAACATTTTACTTCTATCATTATAGTTTACAAGTTTTATTGCAATATGGTTGTTTTGATTCTTCCTCTGAACTTGAATTTATTTCTGAATTTATTTCCTGTGAATTTATTTCTGAATTTATTTCCTCTGAATTTATTTCCTGTGGATTAAATTTATAATTATATATAAATATGCTTATACTTACTGTTTTTGAAGATAAATATAATAAAGATTTGCTGAGCTTTTGATAAGGATGACTGTGTTGCCTGGGCAGGCACAGTGAAATCAACTGGAAACTGGATGAGATAATAAAAAGTTGGGGAAAGAGCTAATTTGCTTCTTTGACACAGCCAAGACAAAATTTTCTCCTGCCCTTGGATGCAAAGCCCCTGCTTCTTCTGCCTCTGGACTTTGGAACCCAAACCTCCTGAGTTCCAAGCTCTTCCTCGTTCATAAATTGACAATTACTCCATCAGTTTCCTTGGTTCTGAGACCTTCAGATTTGGACTGAGCCCCGCTACTAGATTTCCTGGTTCTCTAGCTTGCAGATGGTCCATTGCGGGATTTAGCCTCTATAATCAAGTAAACCAATCCCCCTGATAAATTCCTTTTCCTGTTTCTCTTTATATTCTATTGATTCTCTCTGGAGATCACTGACTAAAAGAATGGACACATGTATTTTATTGTTCAGGTGTTAGATATTTGGGTTAAAAAAGAACTAATGCTAAATGAAGCAGTCTGTACATGTAATTAGAATAACAAATCAGCAAATAAGAGACTAATGGTGAGGAGATCCAGGAAAATATTGCTGCTATTATTTAGGAGCATCAAGAGGAGGATTAAAATGATGAGACTGGCCAGATGATGAGTGCCAGATGAGACTGGAAGTACTGCCACACTTCTCAGATGTCACTGGTGATGCTGACATTGTCCCAGACAAGGCGCTCACTTTGCTACTCTGACACTTTTGATGCTAGTGGGACAGATATTTCTAAATTAGAGGTTGGATATTTAAGTTAATGTATTCCTGAATTTCATGTGGGATTATGTGTGATTACTACATATTTTTTACTATAATTTACATGATTTTTACATAAGTTGCCCTCTCCTTAAAAGATTTTTAGAAAATAAATTTAAGGGAAATTCCTGAGTTTTGTAAACTAAAACACAACTTTGAGAGAAACAGATTATGTCAAGGTACAATGAATAAATGATAATCCCTTTGAGGCAATGAACTAGAGGGACAAGAAGACTGAAATTAATTTTGTGTTTGAAATGTGTTCCAAATGGCTATGTTTAAAATTTTTAATGTAATATTATGAAATACACTCATATATCTCTAAGAATCCAGAGAAGCCTAAAACATCATGATCTCCTTTCAAATAACTCCTGCTCCCAATTTTCCTCTTGTGGTCCCCAGTCTAAATTGTGATTTTACAAGCATAATTGTATCAACCTGATAGACATAGCCTCATATCTTCAAAATTACATTAGCTGCTAGGCAATTAATTCTCTAATATATATTCCCTTTCTCAATGAGATTTTTTTTTTTATCTTCATCACACACAGTCAACACATATTCATGTGACCTGAAGTGTTATAGATATATTCTGCTTTAGTATTGCCAGCAGGATATACATATTTTTCAGTGGAATAATATTAGAGAAAATTAAATATCTCTTAAAAGTGATCATTGTACAGTTGAGAGCCTGGTTATGAAATACAAAATATTACTGACCTCTATATTATCTGAATCATAATGTCTCTAGAGTTTTAGTAATTAATTATTTGCTTAGAATAATGATAACATTTTAAAATATTTGTATTAAAACAATAATAACATTTTCAAACATTTAAGTAAGCATGTTTAATAAGGTGACATTTCCAAGGTAGTGAGGAAACAGTGACATTCTCATGTTGTTAGAATTCAGATTAAGCTGTGAAAATCTGGAATAAACAATGGAACATATATTCAGAAAATATTTCTTTCACTTACAGTGATTTGTTATGTGCTTGTAAAGAAAAACAAACACACAGAGTTTCTCACAATTTTTAAGACAGTATATACAGTATCCTCTCACAAAATATGAGTTTCTAAAAATGTTATAATGTGTTTACCTGATTTAAAATATTAAATTTAATCTGTAGGTATAATGATATGGTAAGCGAGAAAGGAGGAAAATTTTTCTATAAATGTGCATTGACATTTGGACTCAGAGTAGAGGTATAAGAAAAAAATACATATTATTTTCAAAAATTTTTGTAATACTTTCCCCTTATTTTTAAATACTCTGAATAACCATAAAAATTGTTTAAAAATGAAATTATGAATGTTTGTATTCACAATTTATAATTAAATGTAATTTATATGATAAAAATAGAGATGTTACTAGATTAGTTTGCTAGGGCTGTTATAACAAGGCACCACAATGTACCTTAAAAAAGAGAAAAGTATTATCTCACAGATCTGAAAGCTACAAATACAAAATCAAGACATCAACATTGTTGCTTTCTTCCAAAAGCTGTGAGAAAATGATTTTTTCCAAGGCTCTCTTCTTGTCTCATAGATGGATTTTCCTGTTTTGCTTTATCTTTGCTCAATTTCTGTTATATATCTGTGCTCCTTTATATAACAGTAGTCATATTGGTATTGGGTCAGCTTTCACCTTAATGACATAATTTTAACTTAACTAATTATATTCACATTGACCCATTTTTCCAAGGTCACATTTTGAAGTACTGGAGTTTAGGACTTCAACACATGAATTTTAGAGGTGCTGTATTTTGAGTGTGTTACCCCAAAAAAGCAAATGTTGGAAACTTAACCCTCAGTGCAACAAGTATTTAAGAAGTGAGGTCTAATGAGAGGTAATTAGGCCATGAATGTGTAACAAATGAATTAATGTCAATTACTGCAATAATGGGTTTATTATAAAAAGAGGAATTTTGTCCCCTTTAATTCTCTCTCTCTCCTTCTCTTTACCCTATCACTTTCCACCCTATCACTTTCAAGCGAGAAGACTCACCTGCTAGCATATTGATCTTGGACTTCCCAATCTCAGGAACTGTAAAATAAATTTCTGTTCATTATTAATCACCTAGGCTCAGGTACTCTGTTAAAACAGCACAGATATTAACTAAGATGGGGCGACACTATTTAACGTACACTATTCCCGCTTGCCTTCAAATATTTATATCCTTCTTACATACAAAATATATTCATCTTACGACAACATTCTCAGAAGTCTTGCCTTATTCTAGGTCAACATTAAATCCAAAATCTCGTGTAAATCTCATATAATTCAGGTAAAGGTGAGACAGTATTATTCATCCTGAGGCTTAAGTTCTCTTCAACTGAAGATCTATAAAACTAGACATGTTATTTTTCTTAAAAATACAGTAGAGTGACTGGTATTAGATAGATATTTTAATTCCAAAAGGAAGAATCTTGAAGGTAAAAGTGGCCAGGAGCCCCAGGCAAATATGAAACCTAACAGGGCAAATTCTAATACATTTTAAGACTTTAAAATAATTCTCTTTGGTCTGATGCTTTTGTTTTTCAGGCTGAACTACTTCTGCCCCCCCTTGGGCAGTAGCCTGGCCTGCAATAACTTAGCGATACATTTTCTGGTTCCTTGAACATATACCTTCTGGCCTTTGGATACATTGGTAAACCAACCCCACCCCAGTCTCAGAACCACCTTTGAGATCATCCCTTTGTTTTCGTTTTTCCTTGTAGCATAAAACATGTTTGTAACCAAACTAGCCTTATGGTCTTATTTCCTACATACAGTATCTCAGAAGTCTGACAGCCTTCCTTCATTTTATTCCATTTCTGTTCCTTTCAGTTTGAACTGGCAGTGTTTTTACAGAAATGATTGATTGCATCCTTGGTTATACAACAAATCGTTTCAGCAAAATGTTTTTCAGCCATGCTTTTGATATTCTCCCCAAAGCATCCCTTACTTTTTGTAATATGATTAGGCTAAGAATTTCTAAATCTGAAAGTTCTGGTTTCATTTTTTTAAACAATTCTTTCTTAAAAGTACCTCTGTCCTCAGGAATTCTAATATAAGCAGCAAGGATAAAGCAGAGCACATTTTCAACATTTTTATTAAACACCCCCTCCCAAGCTAATTATGCATCACCTACAAGTTTTACCTTCCATCCGCAGAACACAATTCAGTTGAGTTGTCTGACATTTCACAAGGATTACCTTTTATCAACATTTATAACATATTGCTCATTTGAGTGTGCTCCTCAGGCCTTTTTATTGAGTGAACCAAAGCTTCCAGTATTGAGTGAAATCCAGTGTATAAGAAAGCTCTGCAATAGGTCTAGCCTTCCATGAAATCTGTTCTGCCTTTTGGGCCATATGATCTAAGGGTTCCAGCAAATCTAAAGGTTCTTGAAGGTCCAGTCTTAGAGATGCTGTTTGGAGTTTTTGGCAGCCTCTTAAAGGTTAACCACAATAACCAGACCCTTAGAATATTGGGGAAAAGCTCTGTTATCCTTTCCAGATAACTACTCTCTTTTGAGAAACAGCATTTGTCTTTATATGATGAGTTAATAAAGATTTAATACTTTACTACTTAACTATGGAGTCACCAAATTATCATGTAACGTCAGCTGGTCATTATGAACTTGATGCTTTTTAACACACCAAATTATAAAGTTGGGTGTACACCATAGCAATCTATTCTTGAATGGAAATGGTAAATATGACCCAGCCCTAAAAGTATAAGCAAATTACATGAAAAAGTACTTAAAATGAGCATGGCTCTTCCTCCCTCTACCTCTTCCTGCCTTCTATCTCCTACCTACATGTAGAGCTTTGTAGAGAGTTCTCTACTGACACTGAAAGGCAAATGCAGGCTTAGTTTATAGATGGTTCTGAGCAAAATATAGATGCTCTAAGTGGACAGATGTAGAACAACAGCCTTTTTCTAGACATCCCTAAAGAACAGTGTTAATTTTTCTTTAAAGGATAAATAGATATGTAATTATATACCAATTCAAGGGCTGTGGCAAATGGCTTAGCAGAATCATCAGAAATTTGAAAGGAACATGATTGAAAAATAGTTAACAAAGAGGTCTTTGGAAGAGGTATGTGTCTAGATCTTTGTAAATGAGCAAAAAACAAAAATATGTACTCAACAAGTGAGCCTGGTTGACCTCTGACGTATGCTCAAACATATTCAAAATGGTCAATATCACTGATTTTCAAGGAAATTCAGGTTAAAACCATAATGATATATCACCTTACTTCTGTCAGATTCACCACTATTAAATAGTTAAAAAACTATAAATGTAGGTCTGGATGTAGTAAAAAGGGAACTCTAATATAGTGTGGAAAAATAAACTTGACTACTGTAGAAAGGAGTATAGTGTTTCATCAAATAACTAAAAGAATACCTGACATTCAATCCAGAAATTCCACTATCAGGTATCTGCCCAGAGGAAAAGAGGTCATTTTATCAAAGAGATACCTGCATCCAAATGTTTATTGCAGCCAAATTCACAATAGCAGATAGAAAATAACTTAAGTGGCTATCCACTGATGAGTTGATGAAGAAAATGTGGTGTGTATATATGTCTTTGTGTCATACACACATTCATACACATACCATGGAGTATTACTCAGCTATAAAAAGAAAGAATGTCTTTTTCAGCAACATGGATAGAACTAAAGACCATTTTCCTGAGTGAATTATCTCAGAAATGTAAAAACAGATATTGCATATTTTCACCTAAAGGTGGCAGCTAAGTGAAGAATACATGTGAACATAAAAAGGTATAATGGGCAGTGGAAAGTAAGAAGGGAACAGTTGGGGCATAAAAATCTTCTTACTGAATACAATGTATGGTATTCTAGTGATAAGTATACTGAAAGCCTTGACTTCTACATGGTACAATTTATATACATAAAAAAAAATTTTTAAAAGTGTACTCCCAATTTTTTAAAATAACAATTTACTCACACAAATACACACATACATATGCACATACACACACACACACATGGTGAACTCATAATGCATAAAACGAGAGGGGACTCATTGTCAGATTATTTGCATTTTTGTCAGTATCTATCATCTATTAGCACCAGAACTTTGGGCAAATAATTTACTAGAGCCTGGATTGTTTCATCATAAAATAGATTAAATGTAACAAATGTCAATAAAATTGTTATTACTTTACATGGAAATGTGAAATATAAGTAGTAGAATGCTCAACGAATTAGATAACCTAAAAATGAAAGTTTTGTTCAGATATGGCTTCTAAATGTATGAAGAGTTGTCATCTCCTTAAAACTAAAAAAGTTAGTTTAAGTCTCATTCTGGATACCTAAAAAAATGTTGATAGAGATGGAATTAAAAACATTTGAACGGTTTCTAAAAGTGCACATCACAGTTTCTAGAAAAAAGGAAGATACATGTATTTTATTAATTTTCTAAACAATTACTCAACATGGAATTCTTGGGCTGCCAAGAGTATTGGACAATTCAAATTTGAAGAGTGAAGTCTTGAGAGATAATAGGCTAAGAACTTGGATTTGCTGAGTGTTCTAGAAAACAGATACGACAATCCTCTAAGCTACCAGCAATTCCAGTTGATTTTTCTGGTTGAAAGGCTCTAGTTGATGACCACAAATCAATTACAGTTAACTTATTTTTCCCCACTGTTCAGAGATTGGACTTGAACAGCAAGGGACTTGTTTCTATGAACAGAAGGTACCATGGATAACTGAGAAAGTTACTCTCTCAGTAGGGAACATTGGCAGATTGAAATGGAACGGGAAAAAAAAACCTTAAAAAATTAACTTGGGGAAAGTTCTGGATAGTTTACTTCCACAAATTTCCAACCACTTGCTTGAAAGTGTCTATGGATAAAATCTCAGTAAAGAAATCTCTCTCTAATTTCCTCTGTTCTGAATATATAAAAATAGATATGTTATGTATAATAAACCCAGATAATTAAACCTCTAACACTGAAGAAATTAACTAATTTGCCAATACATTACTAAAATTATATGGTCAAATTTAGAATTTAAAAAATAATACAAGTTATTGGATAATGGATATATTTAGAATTTTAAAAATAATATACAAGTTATTGAATAATGGATGTATTATTAGCAAAATTTCATAAAGTAAAACATTTGGAATTCAATTTATTTTTTATATTATTATATGTTTTTAAAAATGAAATTTTCAGAATTCTGTAGAGATAGTAATTGAAACTGCATACATCTGTGCATTTAAATTTGTATGCAAATTTAAAGTTTATGCAGAAAATTTAAGTTAAAATGAATACTTTGCCTCTTACTAAAGATTGGCTTTGAGATAGTTTACATTTCTTTCCTTTGGCTGCTTGTGAAATAAAGATTCTGACAATTTCTGTTTATGGGTACTATAACATTACAAGGATCTAGGGATACAGTAAGGCCATTGTTAACTGGAAAGTGTATTATAAATACTATTTTTAAAATATTTCACTGGTTATGTCAACATTTATGTAGGGGATGTATACAAATATATGATTCACTTTATGTTTTTTCTAGGTATAATTATCATTGGGATTCATGGGTAGTTTTCTCTTTTACTTATACATATTATCAGAATAATCAGTGCTTACAAAAAAAAAGACTTATCTATTAACCATTTATATAACTTCGGTAATATAGTTATAAGTTTTGAGAATAGACAAAGGCTTTCATGTGGTCCACATTTAGATTAAAGTGCCTATAAGAAAAAGAGGTGAATTTTTCTTTTATCATATTAGTTGACAAAATATAATCTTGCTTATTTTTAATTTCTTTTCAGTATTTAATCCTTTTTTTCAGTTTAATATGAGGGTATATATGATCAGGTTATGTTATTTGTGTTTGTAAAGTCCAAGTTGAAGTTGAGTCCTTCACCCAGAAAGTGTGCCATATACTCTTACATGTATGCATTAGCTGGGAACTTACCATGCTCCTTCCTTCTGCCCCCCTTGAATTAAATGTGTTTTTCTCTCATATGTGCCTGTAGTTGTTGGTCTACAGTTCATATTAGTAATAAGCATATGAGATGCTTGCTTTTCCATTCTTGAGATCCTTTACTTAAGAGAATGTTCTCCAAATCTGTACAGGTAAATAAAAAATATGCAAAGTCACCATTTTTACTGAGTAGTATTCCATGGTATACATAAGCCACCGTTTGTTAATTCATTCATGGGTTGATGGGACTTGGGTTGTTTTCAGCTCTTTTTGATTGTGAATTGGGCTGCTATAAACTTTCAGGTGCAAATGTACCTAGATAAATTTGTTTTCTTGTTAGATACTTAGTAATGAGATTATAAGATCAAACGGGAAGTCTACTTTTAGTTCTTTGAGGATTTGCCATACTTCTTTCCAAAAAGACTGTACTAATTTGCAATTTCACCAACAACACATAAATATACCTGTCTGTCAGCACGCACACTAGCACTTGCAGTGTTAGGACCCTGTGATGTGGGGTATGCTAAATAGGATTAGGTCGTATTTCAAAGAGGATTTAATGTGCATTTCTCAGATGTTTGGGGATTGCAAGTTTTTTTTATATGTTGGTTGGCCATTCATCTGTCTTCTGGGGAGAAGTTTCTGTTCATGTATCTTGCCCAATGATTGATGGGTTTTCTCTTTTCCTATTGATTTGTGTGAGTTTTCTGCAGGTTATAGATATTAGCCATTTGTCTGATTGGTAACATTCCAGTATTTTCTCCTATTCTGAAGATTATCTCTTTGCTTTGTTGATTGTTTTATTAGCTGTGCAAGAGCTGTTTAATTCAATCAGCTCTCATTTATTTATTTTTATTGTTGCTGAAATTACCAATGTGCTCTTCTTCATAAATTCTTTCCCAAGGTTGATATCATTAAGGATTTTTTCCACACTTTTCTCTGGGGTTTTTTATCATTTCATGATTTAAATTTTAATTTTTTATCCAACATGAGTTAATTTTTTTTGTAAGTGGTGAGAGATGTGGGTCCAGTTTCAGACTTTTTGTTAAAAGTGATTTACAGATTAAATGCAATGCCCATTAAAACACACCAATGTCATACTTTAAAGAACTTGAAAAAATAGTTCAGTGAATTGTATGAAACCAGAAAAAAAATAAGTAGCGAACACAGTTCTACAAAATAAACACAAAGTTTCCAGACTTCAGTTTATTCTAAGTCAACAGTAATCAAAACAGCATTGTATTAGGATAAAAGTAGAGGCATAGATCTATGAAACAAAAGAGAGAATGAAACCAGTGTCACATTGCCATCTGAATTTCAATAAACCAAACAAAAGCATACATGGGGGAAAAATAATGTCTATTTAATAAATAGTGCTGGGAGAACTGGTTAGCCACATGTATCAGTCTTTAGTCTTAAAAATAACTACCAAATGTTGTTAGAATATTCTTTTATGTGTAACTGGAACAAAATAAATAATTCAAATAAGATGATTTTTCATTGTTTAAAACATGATTTAGTCATAGATAATATCATAAAAGAATAAATGGCAATTTTATTAAAGACTTTTCATATGTTGACTATTATAAAGCAATTTAGGAATTTAATTGTGTCTAGATTCATTTTGGTACTGTATCATTACTTTTTAATAATTGCAGACACAAATGAGGGGCAATCATAGATATATTTTTATTCCTTACAGTATTCACAGATGTAATAAAATAGTACTTCAAGTAAGCCTTAGAAGTAAGAGTAAAAATAAAGTGAAATCAAATTTTGTCTCAAAATCAATAATTACTCATTTTCTGGTCATATCCCCCAATGCCTCAAGTGATAGATCCTAGTGTGCAATTAACCTATTACCAAAGGGGAATGAACCTATCATATGCAATTTGGAATATTTATTTCTGTGTCAGTGAATTATTGCTAGAAAAATAAAGATTTTAAATCATGATATTAATGTACTGAGTCCATACCTCTTATATCTTCATCTCTGTTACATTCACATTTCAATAGTATTTCCAGTGTAAGCAGGTGATATGATTATTTAACATTTATCATCATCTCTACACCAAACTTTTTAAAACATTCTGTTAAAAAATGTATACTAGTATTTAATTGCTACTTTTTTACTCCAAAAGACTATAGATAGGAATATAGATAATAGAGAGAATTGATAATGCTAGAGATAGATGAAGGTAAGGAAGGGAAAGAGAAGGGAGAGAGAGACAATCGAAGATAGAAAGAAGCAGTGTTGCTGAGATTTTCTGTAACATTAAAGAATAAGTTAGAACCAACAAATATGGCCAGAGTAGCCTCCAGCTTATCATAGGTAAAACTAACTCAGGTAGCTGAACTTTTGATTATTGACTTTGTATAAGATGTACTATTATGCATATGATAGGATATAACCTACTTTGTAAAATTTTTCCACTGATGAACTCTACTTACAAAATGGTGAACTTTGACATATATTCACAGTATTTTTGAGGTGGATAATGCAAGATTTGCTATAATCTGTTATACCATCATTACTTCTGATTTTTATGAAAATTAACTTTATTGTTTGAAAATTGTTATTTCTTAATCTTTTACCTAGTGCTTATTATCCATATTTATGTTGTTGTAATTTAATATCACAATAGAAAAATTTGAAGAATGTTATTTGTAACCATAGGACAATTAGTTGCACCTGCTAGACTCATTCAGCATACATGACAGCTGGTATTAAACATTCAGGACCCTGATATTTTGATAACAAGAAATAATACGAACAATGGGAAGTGTTCTGTTCGAATGTCAAGGGTGAAAATGGTTAATTAAGCTGTTCGATGCCTACAAATAAGACAAAGTGAAACATAAATGAATAGAAGCAAACAATAAAACCTATCCCAGAAAGCATTTCATGTGACTACAACTCAAACATGAAGGCCCAGGGTAATATTTGACCTTTATTCCTTTGGAGAATAATGTTAAAATATGAAACCATAAGAAGGTTCAATAACAGACATGTGCTCACTAAACTAGTGTGAAAATTTCAAGAAACATTTATTGACATGTTTAATGTAAATGAGAATAAATTATAATAGTGATTGTGTTGTATTTTATTTCAGTGTGATCATATGAAAAGCACAAATGAAGAGCATTTATTCTATTAGTTGCACAGGAAAAATAATATTTAAGTTAATTTTTATAGAAAAACACTTTGTAAAATATCTGTAAAAAATGTTTTCAATTAACTAATATGATGCACTGATCCTCAGGTGCATAGTAGGTGCTCAGTAATGTACATTAAGTAACTAGTGCTACATTAGTAGAATTCTTATCCTGAGGGTCACATCAGTAAATTAAAAGTAATTAATATGAGAAAGTGTGGACCTTGCTAAAAGGAAAACAATACATCTTTGTTTTAATTTTGAATATGTATTATTTTAGAAGTTTTGACCATTTAGATCTACAGCAATGACTGGGATTTTATAAGAAAAGTTAAATATAATGCACTTTTGTACATCAACACACAAAATTCTTTTACTCATGAAAAATTGAAAGACTGAAAAATTTAAATGTCTAAGAGAAAAACAAACATATTTTTCTTCAACCTAAACAGTATTATATATTGTTCAAACAAAGGAAGAAGGAAAGAATACATGTAATATTAAAGAAGTCTCTACAAAATATATTCTATCATTAGAGAATGGAGATTCTTTAATTATCTTTTGAAAACATAATCATTTTAGATTTTGTCGCAGTGGAAATTCACCAGTGGTAGTATTCAAGAAAGCCGATACAAATTCAGATACTCATTATAGATATTCCCTTCTAGTTTCCTTAATGCTGTTGTAATAAAACAAAAATCTCTTTTTGTTTTGCTTTGTTTCTACATATTCTGAATATATTTTAACTAAGAGGAAAAATATACTTAATATCTGGGTAAATAGTCTTTACTCAAGGACTCCTGGTCAATGTACACTTTGAAGATACAGATCCCTGGAAATAATTGAGAAATTAATAAAAAATAATTGGATGTTTTCTTGAAGTCTCCTTGAACTGTATATTTGACAGCTCCGTTCATTTGTTATAAACATGGCCCACAGTGTAGCCACAGTATCAGATCTAATTCCAAATGATAATCAGAGTAGCTCAGACAGCTCAGTATTTATTTTAGATATAGCAACAACAATTAGGTCAAGAGTTTAGCATTTCATTAAAAGATAGTCCATTTGAACTTTTACACACATAAGAAAAAGACATGGAATAAATACGTATATATTTTATTAAGCTCTGAAAATTTCTGCAAAGTTTTTAGAGAAATAATAGTTTCTGGGACCATTTTTCTACCCTAGACTGCATTATTTGTAAAGAACAGAATTTTATTTTGCTCGTGGTTCTAGAAGCTTGGGAAGTTCACGTCCCAGCACCTGAAAGGCTCAGTACGTGGGAGAGGGACAAGCACATCTGAGAAACACAGAAGGAAAAGGACTGAAGTCATCCTACTTATCAGGAACCCACTCCAGAGATAAAAACAACCAACTCCTGCAGTCATGACATCAATCCATGCATGAGGGTGAAACCCTCATCACCTGGTGTCCTCTTTAAACCCCCTCCTCTTAGCCACATTATGACAGTAATTAAATTCAACATGACTTTTTGAAGGGGCATTCACACCACAGCAATCAGAGAAGAAAAGGGAAAGTACAAAGCAAGTAAATTTGTAATTATAAGAACGCTCTTCAGTATATGGGGTTATTCATTCACTTCACCCTTATTCTATTTTATGTGGGGAATTGATTAGAGGGTCTAAGATAAAATTAAATATGGGGAATAAATGTTTTTCTAAGCCAAACATAATTACCAAATACTGATGTTATCAAGATCCTTCTCTGAATTACCTAAAAACGTATGTTCTATGCCTCAAAGAAGTGTGAGAATTCAAGTGTTTCCCTAGTAACCATCTCCTAGAGGGAAACAATATAACAAAGGTTCAAAGGTGTGGTCATGCAGAGTATCATGACAGAAACACCAAGAAACCTAGCAAGACAACACTGAAAGAAAGAAGGCCAAGGAGTTGAAAAGGATAAGAAAGAAAACCAGAAAAGAAGGATATATTGCCATTATAAGGTCAACCTAATGAAAACAGCAAATGTTTGTACTATCTCATCTTCAGTTTAATTTTTTTTTTTTTTCATTTCCACATGCTAGTTAGAAGTGGAATCTGTGACAAATGGCTGTATTTGTCTTCTCTCGGGCTAATGCCAGCACAAAACAAAGTTATGTTTCTACAGTATTTAAACCCTCCTTGAATGGTGATTAACTAAACTTGAATAAAAATTAGCAAGTATTACTGTAACATATCATATAAGCTTAGCAGAAAACTGTAGAAGAATAGAATTAGATAAAACATGATGTTCAATGTACCTATCAGAAAACAAATAGTGTCAGACCCACTGGGGCAGTGTAAAGTTCAAGAAGAATTTTTTCATTGAGTAGTGGGAAATACAATTTCCTAGCAAATTATGCCCTTACCTTTGAGAGCTAGAAAGTGTCTGTATATAATTGTATCTACTTCCCTGTTATTACTAAAGAAAGTTAAATTGCATTTATAAAATAAAGGAGGTCCAATAATAAATAGATGTATTGAATGGGAGGACTCGGATAACTGGGGGTTTCAGCCTTATTCTGTCTGCAGCAGTTGGTTACAATCTAGCACAAATAACAGGACTACAAATGCAGCCTGCATTAGATACATTACATTTCATTAAATGAAAATGCAAAATAGCCATAGGGATGTA
The DNA here is from genome assembly GCA_963574355.1 of Loris lydekkerianus. Classification (NCBI taxonomy): domain Eukaryota; kingdom Metazoa; phylum Chordata; class Mammalia; order Primates; family Lorisidae; genus Loris; species Loris lydekkerianus. The sequence continues at coordinate 18,192 of CAUYPK010006792.1, read as the reverse complement.
AAGTCCAGGGGAAGATGAATAGGATTGAACATGTTAGGCACATGTTATAGGAATTAAGTTTTCAGAAGTGTGTAAGTGCAGATTGACTTTGGAGCACTAACAGGACTTAACTAAGAAGTTTAATTGAGCAAAGCAAAAGAAATGTCATTTACCTGGGCTTCATGAGTTCTTGGAGCTTGACTACATCTTGAAAATAAAAGTATTGAGGAAATGAAATATTCTGGATACTCTGAGGAATAGTGATGCTTTTACTTGGGGAATGAAGTTAAGAATCTTTACTATGGATACTAAAGAAAAATTCCTAGAGAGGGTGTAGAAAATTATCAGACAAGTACAATTGGAACCCACTTTTGGTCTAACTGGCAAACATCTTCCTGTTAGTTACGTAAGACCCCCAGACCCTTCTCCAGTCCCATAAACACATGCATAAGCACATGTATCTCACTTTGGAAATAATATTATTATCAAAATTAAGAAAGAATGTTAGAATGATGTGGAAATATGCATGGCTCAGATCAGAGTTTGGCAGACTATGGCCTGAGGGTGTTAATCTGGTCCATTGCCCATTGTTGTAAGTAAAATTGTGTTGGAACATAGCTGCTATAATTTGAATGTTTGGATAATCCGTAACTTATGTTGACATATAATTGCTATTGTGACAGTAATTGGGAAGTGTGACAGTAATTGGGAAGTGGGTCCAGTGGTCTCCACCCTCATGAATGGACTAGTGCCTTTATCGTTGGAGTGAATTTGCCCATTCTTCTCTCGCTGTGCCTTACTGTCTTCCTTCCAGGTGATGCCTCCTGCTGTGGTATGGCACAGCTAGAAGGTCTTTCCCAGATGCCAGAATCTTAGCCTCTGGAATTGTTATAATGAACTGTTCATTATAAATTAAGAAGTCTCTGGCATTGTGTTAGAGGAGCATGAATGTATTAAGACAACAGCCACACTCTTTTTGTACATATTGTCTGCACTACAATAGTGGAGTTGAGCAGTTGTGACAGAATCTGCATAACCCCTACAGCCTTAAAATATTTATTATTCATGTCTGCAGAAGGAAGAGTGTCTGTATATGGATAAGATGGTAGAGTCAAGCAACAAATTAAAATAAAAATAGCTAAAATCTGAGAGATTTGATACCCACATATTATGGCTGGGATTTTAATCCAAAAGGCAGTGGATCTCTAATGTGAGCCTCTTGGTCTTGGTATTTAATGTTGCTAGGAAGGATACCACAGATTTGCTTTCTCATTTGTAATGAGCAGGAGGGAATTTCAGCTGCCTTTGACCTCCTTAGAGATGGAAGACTGAGAAACAATTAGGGAGCACTTTGCATGTAGGTAAATTAGGGTCAATCTCTAATCTCCTCTAATTGAGGACTTCATAAATAATTTAAGTGATAGTTAATAATTAATTTTATATATCAACTTGTTGGACTAAGAGATGCACAGATATCTTCTAAGACATTATTTATGTATGTTTCTGTGCGGGTGTTTCTGTAGATTGAGTAAAGAAGATGGTCTTCACCTATATGAAAGCCATCCGATCTGTTGATGGACTGCACAGTCAAAGGCAGAAAGAGGGTGAATTTTTTCTCTGCTTGAGCTCAGCCTTCTTTTTCTGTCCTTTGCCTTCAGGGTTTTGGTTCTTAGGTCTTTGGACTCAGACCAGAACATACACACCAACATCATATCCTGCCCCACACTTTCTTGGACTCGGACACAGATTTGGAATCAAATCATTAACCTTCCTTGGTTCTCAGGCCTTTGGGTTTGGACCAGAACTACAATACTATCTTTCCTGGACCTCCAGCTTAAAGATAAAAGATCATAGGATTTCACAACCTCAATAATCATGTGAATCAATTCCTACTGATAGATCTATTTCTAATATCACATTGGATATATTTCTGAATATATTCTGGTTCCATTAAGTTTATCTGATTGACATCAGGGAGTCAGTGAACATCTGGAGGTCCTCTGTGAAGAATGGGTTACAAGAGTGATACAACATTGACATTTATGTGCCTGTCAAAGTGTTGAGGTTAAGCATAGGCTTTTTTTAATTGGTAGAGCAGGAATGCACACTGGAAACCAAAGGTGAGGGAAGAAAAGCTATCCACAGGGAAGAGCTATTATGTCATTGATTAGCCAAAAACACTGCAAAATAAGGTATTATTTTATAATTCATTATGCTACCAAATGAGATTTCTGTTATAAATAATTATTTATAGTTTACTTTGGTTTTAAAAATTAATATTCAATTTATTAAAGTTACAAATCCCCAAACTAGTGCTTCCTTAAGATTTTAAGCTCTATATTTGAATATTATATTTCTAAGTGTAATAATTTTTACTACCTATTTTAATAGGCTTTTGAATAATATTTAGTCCCATTTACAAACTTATTTAATTAAACACTTTCAACATTTTAAACTGCATTCATAAATTTAATATATTCAATTTCTTTTTAAGTATTGAAATTGTTTAATTAGCAAATAAAACTTTCTTGAATATTTAAATAAGTCATATAAATTTAACAGGGTAGGCTAAAACCTAAGTTCTCTAAATTGTTACAGTACTGAATATAAAATTAGTAAATTTGTATTAATTTCTCAATTATACCTATTAAAATTGGAATTATGAGATTCATCAATAATACTGCCTGTCAAAAATATAAAAAATAACTTGCAAATGCTTAAGCTGAAAATATATGTGATTTTTAAATACAACAAAAATACTACATTACAGATTCGTTTTAATGCATATCTACAAAGTTTTACATTTCCCAGGCGTTAATGATACTTACCATTAAAAAAAATTATCATCCTACAAATTTTTGCTGTTTTCAAGAAAACTTTATTCATTGCACAAAGATTCAGTTTGGACTATAATGTGCATTTAGGGAACCAACAATTTCCTCATGACCTACGTGTCCTGCTTGAGACACTTAAGGTTATCATATATGTCATGAACTAAAAGAAAAACAAATAAGTTTTAGGTTACATTTGTGTCATCATTGACTAATTTTGAAATCAAATTAGAGTCTGTAAATCCAATCCAATTGTCTCTATGTCTGATTGAATTTAGACAATCCAATTTATAAATTATGACTGAATGCTATTTCACTTACTATTTTGTTTTTTTATCTACCTATTAAGTTTTTTATAGATACTAAGATGGTATCCAGTTCAATTCTGTGTGTTTGTCAAAGCCCTGTCTAGCTTTGCAGTCAAAACTCCTTAAGGTAATTTTCCTGAGAGAAAATCTATTCAGAATCTGTGCTACGTACAGAATGGATAATGTATAATTTGGGCAGCACCTTGAGTTCCAAAGTGTCTCTGCTACTGAAGATGGGCAGCTTACTGCATTTACATGAATCATCAGCACTGTTCTGGAGGCTAGTTGACTTGGGCTGCAGGTTGAACATATTGACATTTCTTACATCTGTTCCTCTCTTGGTCATAAAGGAAACTGACAATATCCATCATGCAGGAAGGTATTATCAAATGTTTAAAATTGCCTAGGTCACAACTTATAAAGAATAATGTAGCCAAAACAATATACTTTTGAGGTAAAAGTATATTGACCAAAGTCACAGGCTCTGGAGCTAGGTTGGCTGAGTTTAAATTTCAACTCTGACACGTACTAGTTTTTAAGACTTGGAGGATACTGGTTAGCTCATGATGTTTCAGTTTTCAAATTATTCAAAATTGATAATAATCATGCCTGTTGAAAATGATGTAATGAGAATTAATTTAGATGACTGCATATTAGAATCATCTAGGCTGATTATGAAGGTAAGAGCATACTCCAAGACTCATTTCATAACAACTAAATCTGAATCTTTGAAGATGGAGCTTCACTAATGCTCATAAGCAGATGAAAATAGTGACTCAGAAGTGTTTATAATAGTCTTTTATTATTGTTTGGGTAGTCCTCTCCTGGGTGTATCCTCGAACATCTGCTTTATCATCAATGATGCATAAATGCAGAAAATAACTACAAATAATCATTATTTCTCTTAGACCCTCCCAAGTAGGCTTTGAAAGAAAACTTGATGTTATCCTCTAAATTAATCTAAAATCTTATTTCTTATTCTACTCCTCTGCCGATTACCTAGGTTGTCATCTCTATTTTGTGTGTTGCCATTATAAATAAATCTGAAGGGATAAACGTTCTTATGCTTGTTCCATTGTGACAAATTTTAAGTCTTTCAGAATTTCTACTGTGAAGACTCAAACTTTCCTGCAGTACATGCATTCTTATTATTGTGAAATAAGAATGAGCATAGCTCTACAATACCCCTGGATACAAAGGTGTCTAAGAAATATTCACTTGAGATATTAATGAGTTTTTTGTTTAACCCTTGATCTTCTATTTTCAATATCATTATCTTCATCTTCTTAAAATTATACCTTTCTATTGTAATGATGTTCTCGTTGTAGAGTTTCTGAACTTGTGCACACATCTTCTGAGACATCTGGATGAAGGAATTTATGAGAACTCTGTCTCCCAATGCTGATAGTGTTCAATACCCATTCCTGTATATTCTCTCAAAGCTTTCTGGCTCATTTGCCTTTCTCAGTGAAAGGGAGAGACACCTCTCTGGACTGTTTGAGAGTCAGGTCATGCTGTTTGTTTTATTTTACCTGTGTGGACCCCCATGAGTTCTTTAATGGATAAATCTAACTAACTTTTATACATCTTGAGATGTAGGAGACTGAGCACCATGATTATAGAAATGGTCACCAGTTCTGGAGGGAGGCTCTGGGAACAGGTCAATCTCCTGGCCAACATGGAGATGTTTGCAGCCTGGAGACAAGCCCTCAAGCAACTGAGCGCTCTAACAAGATAAGATCAGATAAGATGGGTCATTCATTAGCAAATAGGTGTTGGACTTTGAACATTTGTTGTGCATCCGAATGGGAGTGGAGCCCCTGGGGAAAGAGCAGGTAGCAATCTTTAAGCACGTAGTCCTTGTACGTGGCCCCCCCACTCCTATTGTATATTGTTTCAATAAAAGGCCACAGCAGAGGTTACTTGGGGCTCTCCTGCACCTATGGGGAGTCCACCTCTTGCAAGCTGGTACTTACAATCCATGTACCAGCTGGTTCCTGAGTGCAGTGATGAGGTGCCAAAGTGGCACCAACAAGGGTAATAGGGAACATAGCAGCACTGCCATTGAAACATTCATGTTCTTATGTTAAGTCTACAACTTTTGTAACTTATTAGGTCTATACTATGTATGTGGAAAACTGTTGCAATAATCCATGTCTTTGTGTAGTCCCTATTTGTAATCTAGCCTTGCCTGGCCATTTGTTTTTGGTCAACAGAAAAACAGTAGAACTTGATGTAAACACAGACTTGTGACTGCTTTAGCTTTGGGTTTTTCACTTTGTCTGGAGCCCTGCAATCAAAACTGTGTGAACCAGACAAAGTTATCCTGCAGAAGGATAAAAGCATGTACACCAGTTAATCTAGCATCCCAGTCAAGTGCCAGACATAGAGTGAACCTAACCTATTGACTGTTATTTGTCCACAAACACATCATTGATGAGTGAGATCAACAGAATTGTCTAATGGAGCCCAGTACAAATTGTAATTTCATTGAATTGTGATCAAAATAAACGTTTGGAATGTTTAAGCTGCTAAATTCTGATTGACTCTTTGCTTAGCCATGTATAGCAGATTCAGGGTGGTATGTTACAGTGATCTGACTACCTGGATTCAGTGTAGTATGTTGCATTGCTCTGCTACTTGCTGATATAGATTAGAGATTTCTCCCTAATTTAGTTTATGCAAAATTCTCCTCATCTGCTTCCTGATCTCTCATTCCTGAACAGGCTAAGAATAGATGGGATTCCCTCTTGGTCATTAAAAATGAGAAAGTAATAATCCTGAGAGCATCCCTTATCCAGCCAGTCACTTCTAGCTGGCTCTTTAGGTCCTCTGCCACATCCAAGTGTCCTATGGATGAGCATTTGACATTATATATATTTGATATTATATATTATATGCCAATCATGACATTAAAAAATTTTTTTCCAGAAAGGTTAACATATATGGGGAAATTAACATTTTACTAGTCATTAATAATTTATGTGCCAATAATCTCCAGCTTTAGCTAGAATAGTCTAATGATCTCCAAACTAAATTTACATTCATTTTCTTATATTCATTTTTTGCAACACAAAAAGAATATACTTCTTGTATACATTTTGATATCACAGAAAGCAACACAAATCAATTCTTCATTACAGCCAAAGTACTTATTTAATAACTTTTATCTACCAAAGAGATTTTCAATTTAAAATTATTCAATCATTGACCTACTTTTTCATAATGAGTTCAAAATCTTTTGAGGGATACAATGGCCTACGATATTTGATTCAAACAATACCTCTAACTTCACATTTTATCACTTTACCCTTAGGGTTTTTTAGTACATTGAAAACCAGACCTCCAAACTCCTGAACAAAATCTCCAATTTCTTGCATCTCCCCATTAACCATCCACATATAAGTGATTTAAGAGCTTCCATTTTATCAACATCTTCCTAGTTAGACTTCTAACAAGGTTTACCAGTTAATTTTATGTTGGGATACAAATTTTCATGGATTTCTCATGCTCCTGGATGATTTAAGCCTTCTAAAAAAAGAATATTTTTATTAGCAAACATCTTTGGAAGCTACGTAAGTTTAGCTTTTTCTGGAGAAAATTAAAAATGTATCTACCTAGAGATGTCCCATGGCACTAAATATAAAATCATTTCTTCCATTCTCCAGAGGCATTGCTTACATTCTAAAATAGTAAACCCAGTGATGACTCATGTCTTCTCTCCAGAGCTGATTGTACCTGGTACACACTTGCTCCCTTTCTCTGTCTGGAAAAGATATGTATTAATACCAAAAGGCCTAAAAATATTTATAATCTCCTAAAATTTGGAGTTCCTCTCTTATAGATCATCCTGTTGCACATACAGAACGTATCTGGCCCTCATAGAATTACGCTATGGTGACAGGAACATGGAAATCGAAACAAAATAAGCAAGATAGCTCTCTGGCTACTGAGTTTGAAATAGACCATCTAAATCTCTGTTGTTTTTGGTCAACAGAAAAACAGTAGAACTTGATGAAAACACGGACTTGTGACTGCTTTAGCTTTGTCCTTTTGTGTGTGTGTGTGTGTGTGTGACTTATATAACGTATTTATTTTTATGTATATTTGTGTATGTATATGTATTCACGTACACATGTAATATTGTATGCTAATCTATCAAGTTTGAGAACTCATCCTAGAAAAAGTGCTACCTACCTCATTGCCATATAGTGTCCTTCGAAGTACTCCCCTGGGAAAGCTGTGCTCTGATGCCAGGGCCTAGTCCACCCTTCAAAGCAATGTTAGAGCTCAAATTATTAATGACCATCATACTTGTACGACTTCTGACATTAAGATTTCAAACTTACTACTGTATGCTTACATTGGCAGCACTGTACTATACAGACAACCTAGTAACGTTTTATAATTTTAGTATATCAATATCTCCCAGTTGTGTTCCTGTCAATGTGAGGCAGTGTCTTGCTGAGTGGCATTCACTATTTCTGTTGTAGGCTTTTGTGCAGTACAATGACAATGTACTCTGACATGTACAATGTACAATGACAACTCTGATGGCAATTTCAGTAAAAGAGTTCCAAAATTGCTTTGAGGGTGGAATAGGTGCTGGCAACAAAGCATAGCATCCCAAAGGGAGTTCTTTGAAGGTAACCATAGTGATATTCAGCAATGAGGTATGTAGCACTTTTTCGAAGGTGAGTTCGCAAACTTAATTGTCAGATCTTCGTATATAAAATACTACATATTTTCTAACAACATTTTCCCTTCTATATTGCACCTTGAGATACTTACATTGTTTGGAATGTTATCGCCAGTTATTGTAGAGTGTTCCAAGAAAAGAAATTCATGGCATGAATGAATAAATAACTGTTTACATGAGTCCTAAAAATTTCTACCTCCATCACAGTGTATGGGCACCTCTAAAAATATGGCATATGCAAAAAACAGTGTACAATTAAAAATTTAAAAAGAATATAATTTTATTTCACGTATGTCAGAATATTTATGACTCACAGCTGATTTTCTATCAGGACTTTGAAAAATTGTATCTTGACATTGATGAAACAAACTTCATTCTCCCCATATCATATCAGAATGCTAGAGGTTTATTTAATATCATGAAAATTGGGTAAAAAACTCTGATATCTTCTCTACAGTGTTTCTGTGGACAACATAATCATTTCATTTTTCTACGAAGTCTGGTAACTTTCTGCTTCTGCACTGCACTTGGTCTCTTCACTTTTGTAGGTTTAGCCACCCCTGTGCCTGTATCTTACACAGCCATTTTTTTTTTTTTTTTTTTGAGGTTTCCTATTTCCTACCTCTTTTATATCTTAGTCTCAGAACAATGAAGTCCCTGATGCCTAATGAAATCTTATTTGCAGGCTTATGGCTCTGCCATAATCCTGAAAGGATGGTCAGTAGTTACCTGTCTGAATGAGGGAAGATAAGGAAAGTATACATTGATAGTACACAAACACATAGGTGTGTATATGTACGTATGTGTGTGCATAGTGACAAAGAGAGGGCAAGAGACTATGACTATGAGAGAGAAAGCGAGAGAAAGACTGAGAGAGAGAAAGAGAGAGAGGGAAAGAGAAAAGAGGAGGAGGAAGAAGGGAAAAAAAAAGGGGGAAGAAAAGAAGAGAGGGAGAGAAAAAAGAGAAAGAAACAGACACTAGGTCCCATGTCCTTTCATCTTCTCCTAAAAAACAAATAAATAAATAAATAAATAAATGTAAAATAAGAATAAAACAAATTATTACCTAAAATGCTATCAGTACAAGTAAGAATAAAAATAATGTTAGTATAATGAATTTCAAAGTTAAAAGATTATAAGGAATCTAGTAATCCTCAGGAATAGAAAGTAATAACATCTGAATTGGTTTAAAGGCTTTTATTGAGAATTAACTTCTGAAATTCTAAATTACATAACTGAATAAGAGTTTCCAAGCTCAAATTATTTTCTATGGCTGTAAAATTCCTTATATAATTGGAAATTATGTATGTAGGACACTATATATAATTATTTTAATAAAAAGATAGATATTTGTATAAGAAAGTGGTGCACAATTTAACAATGAATATGGGACTCTGTTTTATTATTACATACACTTAATTTATAAAGTGAAATACTTTCAAAAACACCCATATTTATGAGAAAATATTGAAGCTTATCACAAACATAACTAGGCTACAGTATTAGCAAATAGTGAAAATTTACATCTAAAATTAAATTGTGTAGATACAACCTTAAAAAGTAAATGTTTTTTGCCCTTTATACATTGTATTTCTCTTGATAATAAATGAATAAACTGTATAACAATCCTTGAACCCTATTGTGTTCAAGAGGTAAAAAGTGTGTGGCACTCTTATGTTGAATAGCGTTTTTTAATTGCTTCTGTTGGATTTATTATTTTTTCTTTGTTTTTTATTTTCCCCATCACATCTCTCACTTTGCTTTGGTAGGGACACCATCTTTTCCCTATTATTGCCCTTTCAGTTTAAAAAATGCATACATTTTAATCGTGACATACAACATCCATATCAAAAAAGCATGAACCAAATATATAGAGTTTTAAATATGTGCTTACAAAGAAAACATTTGTTTAATGGCACCCTGTTGAAAAAAGAAAAAATATTTTTCATACCAGATCGATATCGGCTTCCACGAAATTCATAACTTGTAACTAACATGGTGCTTCCCTAGTCAACACTGTATTTACAGATCCTTGCTATAGTCATTGTGTTATGGAAGTTTCCTCTTATTTATTCAGAAAACTGAAATTTTTACTTAAGACAAGAATCACCCAGTTTGAAAGTGCCAGGAAAAAAGAAATCTTAATCTTTTAATGACTTTCAAAACTGAAATTACTAGCACCTATGAGTTTTAGTGTTAAACTTTCCTTATGATGATTTATACTACAAGTCAAATTGCACTTGTTTTATAGTAAAAATTCTCTATTAAAAGAATATCTCCCCATTTTGAATTTTAAACCTCACAAAGATGCATACAAGTTCAATAAAATTAGAATAAATCAAATAACACTGAATGTTGATAAGGATGAATAAACTGAAAAAAATAAAAAGACTATAAGAAGGATTAGTGCCCCTCCCAAAGCAAAAAAGGAAGCCATTTTAAGGAACTGGATTAAATCTTTCCATCTGAAACAGAATTGCTTTAAGACTTTATTTTACTTGAAAACCGAATTTTTATAAGAAATCTCATGTAAATGAATTTCTCCTGATTAGGAAAAGTAAGTCTAGTAGAATTTTTTTAAATTTGTAAAGTTGTGTTTTTAATGGAATACTGATCAGTATCTAAATCATTTCTGGAATAAGAAAAGTAATAGATGATAGATAGAGAAATAGATATAACCCCTTCTTATCTACCTCTTTGTGGTTCTTAATACTTGCTATGCCACATTTCAGGGATATATGAGGGCCTATTTATTGCCTTTTCTTTTATTTAATTCTCAGTCTTCCTCATAATATCAAAATTTTATATGCAAAGCACATATATAAATCTATCAAATAAAATATCCACAGTTGTGTATGTTCGCATTAGATAGCAGAAATAAATTTAATGAAATTAAAGTCACTCACTCATGGATCAGATGCTTTGCTGTGGTCTTTGTCAATTGTGTATCCTTCATTTAATTATTTTGAGCCTAAAAATCATCAGTTATTAAAGGGGACAGTTATACTTACCTAGTTAAGAAAGATGGCTGGCTAGAAGTTATAAAAAACACAAATATCCAGTAAAGGTTGAGGGAGACTTATTGAATATATACAGAAAATAATCTATCTTTCATTGAACTGAACTGTTCATTCAGTTGTCATTGCAATTTCTCCTTTGAATAAAAGCTAGGAAAGGTGACATGACTTTTAATAATCCTTTTTTTTTTTTTAAATTAAATCATAGCTGTGTACATTAATGTAATCACAGGGCACCATACACTAGTTTCATAGAACGTTTGACACATTTTCATCACACTGGTTAACATAGCCTTCCTGGCATTTTCTTAGTTCTTGTGCTAAGACATTTACATTCCACATTTACTAAGTTTCACATATACCCTTGTAAGATGCACCACAGGTGTAATCCCACCAATCCCCCTCCCTCAGTCCACCTCTCCCCTTCCGCCCCTCTCTTTCCCCTTCCCCCTATTCTTAGACTGTAACTGGGCTATAGCTTTCATGTGAAAGCCCTAAATTAGTTTCATAGTAGGGCTTAAGTAATTAAAAGTTGCTTGGTTCTTCTAATCTTAAAAGTTGTGTTAGTTCTATAATATAGTTACCTAGTAAGTAATTAAAACTTTGATCTTTATTCTAAATAGCTTTTATCTCCTCTTAATACTTTGATTTATCCAAGTAAGTTGCTTATTATGGGGAAGGACACATAGATGCTTTTTTTCCTCTATTTTCCTTCCTTGCTCCTCCTAAATTCTGAGCTGATTATATTGTTTTTATTTGAAATGGAGAACAAATTATAACTTAGGAGACAAGAAAGTCTATATTTGATTAGTGATATTAAGAGATAGTACTGATGTTTCTCATACTTGACAGATTGTTATCAATGATTCTTTTTCTTGCAAAACATTTTAATAATGTTTTATGCACTCTCACTAGTGGTCTTTCACTAACTGTCCCATTAATTCAGAAAATGGGCTCTCCTCTGATCGGTCATCTAGATCTCTTTTACACTCAGAAGTTGGATAGAGGACACTCCTGTTGAGTACATATTTTTTGGTAGAAACATAAGACAACTTTAGAGACAGAATATAAGACAATACTCTTTTTTTATACACATGGCTCAATATTGTTACATGGAAAACACTAACACATTCTTATCTAAACAAGTTCTGGGATAACACATCACCCTAAAAACTTTCTCGGGAAGAAGTTATATGGACACGTGCATGTGGCCTTTACATTTCCTAGCCATGTTAAACATCAGCCCCCAAGTTCTCTTAGACCCAGGAAGAACATAGCAAACTAAATGGCTTTGTTGAAACTTCTTCCTTTGGTTTGAAAAAAAGGAGAAGTAGTTCCATCAATCTTCAGAGTTTCTTTGAAGTGCTTCTATATTAGTTAGGTAACCCTTTCTTCTACTCAAAATTTAAAATCCAAAAGACTAAAAATGGTAATATTAGAGGAGAAAGTTTTAGAGTGCAATGAGAGTCCTTTCCTGTGCATGCATTTACAAATCTCTTATTTCATTTTCATATGCTAATATGCTAATACTAATATTTGTTCCCTTTGTCTTGTTGTCTCAAGTGAAACTTGACTAAAATTTTGTTATCCTAAACAGTTAAAAAAAAAAAAATTCTGAGTTGAATGCCAGGCACATAATAAATGAGTAATTAATTAGCATTAGTAATTAATTAATAATTGCTTTATCATATAATTAAAATAAAATGTAATATAAATATGTCTAAGAAATAAAATTCAGAAAGAGGATTTCATGGAAAGGACAGTGGTTTTATTCTGATTATTAGATGTAGTGGTAAAAGTAAGTTTCACTAAATGAGATAGGCATTTACTTGTTAAAGAACATATAGTTATTTTTCTATAAAGTAGGGTTACTAAGAAGCCTCGGAAATAGAACAATGAATGAAGTTGTGTTTCTTAGAAAGATAAAAAATAAGACCACTTAAACTTCTTTATCTTGCTTCTGTATAGCTAATATCTTATAGTTTTATGCTTTATTTAGATTAGTTTCAGTCATTAATGTGACCATAGTTTGTGTGACAATTTAGGTTTTCTAAATCATTTACAAATGTTTGTTAAAGTTAGAAAAGAATTGAAGATCATTTTATCTCTATAATAACAAGTTTCTCTGGCTCTCCACTGTGGACAGAATGTCCTGGGATTGCTCACCCTCCATATATATGTGAGCCAATTCACATAGTAAATTGTCTCCTATATCTATATCTATTGATTCTTTATACAAAAAAATTGTGACTTATATATCTCTAAAATAACACGTTCAAATAATAATTATTATTACGTGAAAATGGAAAATCTCTTAGATAACTCCTAGTATAAAGTAAGGAGGGCTACTCAACTAAAAGAATTAGTAAAAAAAAAAAAGTCATTTTTCATGGTAGAGATTCTAGTTCTACTGGGAACATGGTCTTTGAATACATTTGGTAACATTCATAAGGAAAGAATAGGAAAACATACAGGGAGGAAATACACAGAAAATTCTCAGTGATTCTAAATTTCTCTATGAAAAATTTTTATCTATATAATTTTATATTGTATAGAATTTTAATCTATACAAAGCAGGGAATTCATGTTAGTGTAACTGTAAAAAGAAATAAGATCTCTGCCTAATCAACAAAGATATCAATACTTTATGAAATTTAAAATTGGCGTATTCCTAGCTAAAAATACTTGTACTGTATGCAATTAATCAAGCAGATCTGAATAAAAATTAACTGTGGTATGGGCATGTAAGTAAGATTTAACTGTTCATATCAGTTCTACCTGAACAGTAGCATAGCATATTAAAATAATTGAATATTTTCACAATTTGGTAGATTCAAAGAACAGCTCTAGTTTACTAATGCTAGTGGCAGAGATATCTTTAATAGTCATTGTTCTGTTGAATATTACAATAATATTTTGGTATATAAACTTGTGTGTGTCCCTGTGATGTCACCATGTTTTTTTAATATAATTTCAGATTAATATAAGGATACAATTGTTTAGATTACATTATTTTCCATTCTAAGTTCAAGTTCAAGTTGTAGTTGAGCCCTTCACTCCGAGGATAGCCTGAACACCCTCACATTGTGCACATTAGGTGAGATGCTGTCAATCACACTCCCTTCTCCTCCTCCCTTTTTTCCTCCTCGCCTCTTCTCCTTGCCAGACTATACTTATGTTTTGTTTTGTTTTTTCTTTTGTATGGGCATGTACTTATTTATGTATTTATTTCATACTAGTATTGAGTACGTTAGATACTTTTTCCCCAGTTTTGAGAAAGTTTACTAAGAAGAATGTGTTTCAGCTCCATTCAAGTAAACAGAAAAGATGCAAAGTCTCCATCTTATGGCTGAATAGTACTCTATCGTATACATATACCACAGTTTGTTAATTCATTCACAGTTTTATGGGCATTTGGGTTGCTTCTAAATCTTGGCCATTCTGAATTGAGCTTCAATAAACATTGTCCTGCAATGACAGGACATGTTCCTAATAGTGAAATGATTTTATTCTTGTGTAGATTTATGGGATCAAATTGAAGGTCAATTTTTAGTTCTTTGAGAATTCTCCATGTTTCTTTCCATAATGGTTATATTAGTTTGCAATCCCATCAGTAGTGCAAAAGTGTTCCCTTCTCTCCACATCCATGTTAGCATTTGCAGATTTGGGACTTTGAGATGTGGGTTAATTTCACTACAGATAGATGATAACTCAGAGTGGTTTTGATCTGCATTTTTCTAATGATTTGGGACAATGAGCATTTTTTTCATGTGTTTGTTGACCATTCATCTGTCATCTTCAGAGAAGTTTCTGTTCAAGTCTCTTTCCCTTTTATAAATGGAATTGTTTGCTCTTATCTTGTTAAATAATTTGAGTTCTCTGTAGATTCTAGTTATCAGTCCTTGGCCAGATTCACAGCATGCAAATATCTTTCCCCATTCTGAAGGCTCTCTATTTGTTTTAGTTGTGGTACCCTTCTCTGTGCAGAAACTTTTTAGCTTGATCATGTCCCATTTATTTATGTTTGGCGTGTCTGAAATTGCTAAGGGGGTCTTCATAAAATCTTTTCCCAGGTCATTTTTGTCAAGCACTTTTTCTCCACAATCTCTTCTAGAATTTTTATTGCTTCATGTCTTTTTTTTTTTTTTAAGCAGAGTTTCACTATGTCACCCTGGGTAAAGCGCCGTGGTGTCACAGCTCACAGCAACCTCAAACCCTTGGGCTTAAGCGATTCTCTTGCCTCAGCCTCCCAAGTAGCTGGGACTACAGGTGCCCGCGAAAATGTCCAGCTATTTTTTTGTTGCAGTTGTCATTGGTTAGCTGGCCTGGGCCAGGTTTGAACCCACCAACTTCAGTATATGTGGCTGGCTGTGCTACAGGTGTCAAGCCTGTTTTATGTCCTACATGTATATCTTTTCTCTAGTGAGAGTAAATTTTTATGAGTGGTGAGAGGTGTGGGCCCAGTTTCAGTCTTCTACATGTGACTAACCGGTTCTCCCAAAACCATTTATTAAATAGTGAGGTGACGGTTATGTTAATTAGTTTTATTTAAGCATTACACATTGTATGTCAAATCATCACATTGTGCCCCATTAATGTATACAGTTATGATTTAATAAAATTAAGTTAAAAAATAAATAGGGATTCTTAACCACAGCGCATGTTTCTGTTGGGCTTATCAAAGAGCAAATGACAATATGTGGCTGGTTTTATCTCTAGATTCTCTATCTTATTCTATAGATCTACATCTCTATTTTTGTGGCAGCACTATGTTGTTTTGATCACTACAGACTTGTAGCATAGCCTGAAGTCTGGTAACATGAGGCCACCAGATTTGTTTTATTTCTTAAAATTATATTGGCTATTTAGAGTTTTTTCTGGTTCTATATGAATTGAAGCACTATTTTTTTCAGGTTCCCCAAAGTATGACATTTAGTGCTTTGTTGGGGATTGCATTGAATCTGTAGATTGCTTTGGCTAGGATGTACATTTTAATAATGTTGATTCTTGCCAGCCATGAGCCTCGTTTGTTCTTTCATTTGTTAACATCATCTGCTATTGCTTTCTCTGGGGTTCACAGTTCTCTTCATGAAGATCCTTGAGGTCCTTTGTTAGACATACTCCTAGGTATTTCATTTTCTTTGGAGCTACTATAAAAGATATTGTGTCTTGGATTTTATTCTCAACTTGACTGTTATTGGCATATATGAAGGTTACTGATTTGTGGACATTTTGTATCCCAATGCATTACTATATTTCTTGACCACTTTTATGAGCTTTGTAGTTGAATTGGTGGGGTTTTCCAAGTATAAGATTATGTCATTCACATGGAGGGAGGGTTTGATCTCCTTTGTCCCCTTTGGAATACCCTTTATCTCCTCTTCCCTGGTTGTGATGGCTAGATTTCTAGCACTATGTTGAATAACAGTTCTAAGTGGAAATGCCTTTTGTTTTTTTCCATTCAATATGATATTGGCTGTGGATTTGTTGTAGATGGCCTCCATTAGTTTAAGAAATGTCCCATCTAAGCCTATTTTCATAGATGTTCTTGTCAGAAAAGGATACTTGATTTTGTCAAAAGTCTTTCACATGTCACCATGTAAATCATGAACATATAGTTAATAAAATAGGTTTATTGTGTACTGACATAAATCTCAAAGTAGTAATATAAACACTTTCCAATACCATAATTCAGTGTCAATTCACCTGTACAAGTCCAGTGAGACAGAATTCCCACATAACTTAAGTGGAACAACTTTATTACTCACAGATATGTAGGAAGGGCAATAGGGACCTCAGATTGATAGAAAGCCAGTCGCACCAGGCTCAGGAGATCTACCTATGATGGATGGAGTCGTCTATCTGTACACCCCATGTTCTACGGTAGCTGAAGAAAGCAGAAAGCACACTGTACCCTGGATTTTATAACTGCAGCTTCTTGATATCCTGGGTAAAAGGATTTTACAACATTCTGTTATAAAAGAGATCAAAATAAAGCCTGGGCTGCTCTGGTCAGTTCCTCTTTATCTCAGAACATTGCACATTCTGCAGTTGTTCTTCATAACAACAAGCGATAAAAGGAGGAAAAGCTGCATCACTAAGGCCATCCAAGGAGTTGTTCTGCAATAATTAGCTTATTAAATATTACTAGTAAAATTGATGTTAATGACTGAATAATAATCCACCATATATAAATTAATTGTATCAAAAGTAATATAAACAATATCATTGTATATAATGATAGACATTGCAAATAATGGTAGCATTTCATTTTCCATTTTTCCCTCGAAAGAGTGATTCCTATTAATATTAGAATTACTTTTTGAGTTTTCTAAATACACTATGTTGTCAAATTGCTTTCTAGAAAGTCTGTGCTAAAAATTAAGAAGTTTTTATAGCTTTTAATATTTTTCTAAGAGGCATCTTGTGCTCCCTTCTATGCTTTATTATACTATTTTTGTTAGTGGCTTTATTCACTGGATTTTAAGAACATAAACTTTATTATAGTTCATTTATGTTAGTAATAAACGGTTAGAAGCCATTATGGAAAATCATTCACTTCAGAATTGCTGTAACAAACCAAAATAAAACAAAATTAATATATAGGCTAATAGATAAGCAAGAATTACCAGACCCATATTTGAGAGATTAGAAATGTAGTAACACTTATGTTTTTAAATGTTTTGACAATATTTGAACATAAGAGTAAAAATGAAAGAGTAACAGTACAACCTATTGCTACTTATTAGCTAGATTTAAAAATTATACCTGTACCTCACTTGATGATTTTAATTTGTTTGGAAAATACCTGTTAATAAATGAAAAGCCAACAAATAAAAAAAAAATTAACTTTAATTAAAAAAAATTGATGACTATTATCACAACTATGATATCCAAATTATATCACAGATTGAAAAGTATAACAACGTACTTTATATAAGAAGCAAATAACAATGGGAAAGTAAAGCACTATAGACAAAATGTAATTCAGTAAAGGCTCATCCTTCTTACCAAGGAAGTAGAGAAGACTTGATAATGGCTGGTAGTAAGTAGTAAAGTCTCATGAGGGGTCATTATTAAGATGTATTATTTTATTATATACCATTTTCTATACAAATTTTCTAACCAAAAATGGGCTTCTAGCTATTTTGCTCTTAATCTGAATTTAGGAAGAATTTTTTTTTTTTTTTTTTTTTTTTTTTTACTTTTTTGCTTGTTTTCTCAATGTATTTTTCACCAACTTGTATTAAGTTTTATCAAAGGCTTTTATAGATCCAGTCTAGTACCTATAGACAATTTTGTATTTTATTCTTTCAATGCTATAAATTACATTAACTTATTTAAAATTTTTAAACCCA